>JAKUCV010002377.1:0-47510 GCA_028386065.3 Turnera subulata
GGATCATCTCTATCTATTTTCTTCCAACAGTTTTGACATGCAAAGTAGCACCAACCAAACCTATTCTGTACTTCTTTGATCTTTGCATGTAATGTAACCTTAAGATCTTCAACGTCTATTGGCTCATTTGCCATCTCTTGAATTTATTTTGTAGTCTTTCTGTTTTCTAGCATCTGTTCTTGAAAGGAAACATATTTGTGTGCTTCAACTTGAGTAATTGGAACATCACCACTTGAAGATCCCAAACTGCAATTTATTATAGTTAATGTATGATTAAAATAATAAATTTTAAATTAAGTGAATATTCAAACCTTTCTAATTTTTGTTTCACTTTTGGTATATCCAAAGTATAGGACCCAGCATTCAAAAAATTAATAGGTAAAAAATATAAGTGGAAAAATAGTTTAAAAGAATTTATTCTTAAAGAAAAAATTAAAAAGAGAAACATACTCTGAAATATTTTGCACAATAAAGATGTAAAAATCACAACATAAGGACCAATTTCATCATTTAAGAATTTCTCAGAAAACATTTCTGCTTGAACTCCCCACAAAGTAACATGATACTTATCATTCCTGAAATGTGATTAACAAAAAAAATGTTTAAAATAATATTTAAAAGAAAATGAAGTCAAAGAAAATGACAAACTATCTTACTCTAAAATTATGATTTCAGCGGAACGTTTCTTTAGGGTTCCATTGGTTGATGCTATTAATTCCAAAGAACCGAGAGAGACCAATATACCAACAACATCTTAATAAAAAATGGAATGAAAAAATTAGAGCCAAATAAAATTTTAGATATGAATAGTTAAAAAAAAGATATAATCAAACCTGATAAGTAAAGAGTCTTGTTGCATCTTTCTATAATTATATTTTGGTCAACAAAATCAAACAAATGCATAGGGATATTTGTTATTTCTGTAACAGCCCCGGTAATTTTTATGTTTTTACCATCACCGTAAAATTTATTTTTACAGTTAATTACTATTAAAATTAATCTTAAATAATTAATTAACGGTAATTTACGCTTCGGAATCCAAAACCGAGCCCTGTTCCATGCTCGGGACTTTTCCTGCGGATTTTCCGGACCAAAGTTGGAATTTTTCGGGTCCAGGAATGTCAAGTCAATGGGGGTACATTAATTATTTTCTGGTCCGGACAGAACCCGGCTCACATGCTGCACAGTGAGGGGGCTGCAGCCGCCATTCACTGTGAGGCATGTGAATGGCCAGTATTCTGCATGATTGGGTTTCACTGTGTTCTTCATTATTTAATTCTCTTCCTCCCAGTATCACCAATAACACCTGCAACCAGAACCCCCATCTACTGCAAACACAGCCTCAATTCTCCTCCTCGTTCCAAAAACCAGTGCAACCTCAAGCTACTAAAAAAAAAAAAAAAAAAAAAAACAAAACACACACACTTGCAAAACTACGTAGTTTTGCAACAACCACCACGCCACCACCCTTCCTCTTCCTCCTTCCCGTGAAGCCCACCACACACCGCCGTCGCTGCCGACGCTCCACTGGAACCAGCCGCCACCCCATTCCTTCTCCTCCCTGCTGCGTCGCCATCGCCTCCTGCAGATCGACGCCGACGCCTCTCCGTCACGCTTCCCCTCCTCGCGAGCTCGACGACCCGTGAACACCGTTGCCGGACCACCTCCTGCACGTACCACGACGACGACGCCCCACCTGCTCGCGCTGCCGCCGTCCACGCCTCATCGCCTGTCCGCCGTGCCGCGCGCCTCGTCCAGCTCGTCACCTCGCCTCGACACGCGCGCCGTCACCAACCATTCAAGGTGAGTGTTCCGGGTTGAAGACGACCCGGATAAGGACGGGTTGACCCGTGTAGCAGGAGAAGGATCGTGGGCTAGGAGTGTGGGCCGTGAGTTAGGGTTGGTTTGGGCTTGTGGAAATTGGGTATTTGGGTTTAGGTGTAGAGTGGGTTGGGCTGCGACTTGGGTTAGGGATGTAGGCTAGTGGGCTTGGGTAGTGTATGGGCTTAGCAATAGGGTTGGGCTGATGTGTTGGGTTGCTGGATTTTTAGTTGTGTTGGGCTAGGATAAATGGATCTGGGTTAGGATTGGGCCTGGGATTAGGATTGGACTGGCCCAGTCCGGAAAATAAATGAAAAAAAAAAAGAAGAGGAAAATATAATTGTGAGGAATGAATCTGAAATTAAAAATAAATTGAGAAAATAATAATTTGGGGATCTTAGGAAAATATAATTAGGGAGTTAAAGGAAAATATAAATTTTGGAGAAGTAGATGGTATAAGGGAAATTAATTTTGGAAAAAGGTATAAGATATAAAATAATTGTTAAGAGGGAAATAATTAGAGAATATATATACATAGGGAATTATAATAATTTTGAAGGAAAATAATTTACGAAAGAGTAATACATAGTAAGTATTGAACCGGAATAATATTTGGAAGTAAGTGTAGGTATAAGGATAGTATTATTTAGACACCGGGAAGTAAATGGTGAATTATGACGACGATAGAAATAACCCGGGAAAATATCGAGTTATCGCGTTAGTTATTACTTTTTACGGATTATAGTAAAAGTCAAGCATGAGCATACCATCTTATATGTGCATATTATTGTTTGATATAGGAGTCGATAACGAGCTGATACCTGAGGAGCCGGACTTGGAGTCAGTGGGACAGTTCCAAACCTGATATCGGCTAAGGTGAGGATGGATAACCTTGGATATGTACCTGTGATGCTGTGTGTGAATTTGTTGTTTACTTGAACTGTTTATTAGCTGTTATATGATTGCTATGGAAACTGTTGATGTTACAATTGCTATTTGTTGATGTGGACTTGCCATGATGTTGTTGAAATATGCTGTTGGTTTGTGATATTGTGAGAAATTATTGAACTGTTGATTGTGAGAATTTGGAAATAAGAAATTGTTGGCTGGTTGAGTTTGAGAATTTAATTGTGATGATTAAAGTTGAGTTATGATGATAGAGTATTGGGATTGGAAAATAATTTGAGATGATGATATAATTGTCACCTGGGAAGTAGAGGTACGACCCGATGGTTTGATAATTAATTCTGAGATGCTATGGTTGGTTACTTGATTTGGTTGACATGATGATGACTGTGGTTGGGGTATACCAAATACCCAGTGGCTCGGATATGCCGAATATCCGCAGTGGCTCAGATATGCCAAATATCTGGTTAGTATGTTGTTGTCTGAGGTTGGGGTATACCGAATACCCAGTGGTTTGGATATACCAAATATCCGGGATTTGAGATATGGATTGGTTTGACCTAGCATCCGGAATTAATTACTAACCAGGTACGACCCTAGCTTGTCCAGTGACGGGGCCCGGAAGATAAAATTGGTAATAAGAAAATAATTAAGCATTCTTTTGGTCTTGGTATAAATGTTATAGTGTTTTCCTTGTGTCGTGATTGTCTGTGCTTATTGTTGTGATTGATGTGATTACTTCGAAAGTATTATGGTTGAATATATCTTTGTTTATCTTTCGTCAGTGAGCGCTTCGGACTCACCCCTCGCCTGCGGGGTTTCATCCCGTAGGTTTGGTTGATCGTAGTTCAGGTACGATGTTCGTTGGCTGCTGCTTACTACTCCACCTGACCCGGATCCATACACCGATGCATCTGCATTTTTAGTCTTCCGCTGCTTATTTGCCTAGTGTGTTTTGCTATTGTTGTTGTATTATATCTGTGGTGGATTAATTCAGAGTGTATTGGCTTGAATAAGGTCCCCGGGATCGGGTGACGAATGTTATATTTGAGGGTTACTTGTATTGTATATCACATTGTATGAACTGTCTGCTTCAGTAGTAGAACAGTTCCGGCACGTGTTTACCCTGTACGGTAAATACGGGTCGGGGCGCTTCAATTTCCCCTTTTACTTGTTCAATTTTTGTTGACCCAAAAAACTGAAGTTTATATTGGTGCTTTACAGGCCGGTATTGGTTGGTTTCTTTGACCACCTTGAAATTTGAGATTTTGTAAACCAATCCTTCACGCAATTTGGACCGAAAATGTTGTATAAAGATTTTCTTTACTACAGCATGTATCAATGAACCCTAGAAACACAAAAAAATGAAAAAGAAAAAAGAAACAGAGAAAAATGTTATAAAAAATATTAATATAAATAAATCAGATTTATTTTTTAAAAAAAAAACACAATGCAAAAAAAAGAAAATTAATTTTTAAGTGGCATGTAATATTTTTTATTTTAATACTTACACTACTTAATATTTAATTTTTAATATCAAATAAAATCTCATATATTCTAGAAAAATTAGAAAACTATCACAATGGAAGAAAAAATATATTATAAACCTGAAAAAAACACAATGCCAAAAAAATAAAGTAGGAAAATAATGAACAAATCTGAAATATTTAAAAAACAAACACAATGCCAAAAAAATTAAAGCATGAACGTAATAAATAATTGTGGAAAATTTGTAACACAAAAACAACAAAATGAAAAAAAGAGAAAATATTATATTATTCTGAAAAAATAAATGCAACGATAGGTAATATTACCACGATTTTGTTTTTGAAAATATTCAACAAAATTAAAAAAAACAATACCAAAGAATAGAAATATAAAATAATATTCTGGAAAAAACTAACACAATGTATAACAAACAGGAAAATAATATTTAATTCAAGAAAATTGAAAAAAAATTAAACTAATGCAATGTAAAATAAAAAGCAAAAAAAATTAAATTCAGGAAAATTAAAAAAACTAACATAATACCAAAAAATTAGAAAATAATATATAATACTGGAAATAAACAAATGTAATGGAAGGGGCATGTAATATTTTTTATTTTAATACTTACACTACTTAATATTTAATTTTTAATACCAAATAAAATCTCATATATTCTAGAAAAATTAGAAAACTATCACAATGGAAGGAAAAAATATATTATAAACCTAAAAAAAACACAATGCCAAAAAATAAAGTAGGAAAATAATGAACAAATCTGGAATATTTAAAAAACAAACACAATGCTAAAAAAATTAAAGCATGAAAGTAATAAATAATTATGGAAAATTTGTAACACAAAAACAATAAAATGAAAAAAAAGAGAAAATATTATATTATTCTGAAAAAAACAAATACAACGATAGGTAATACTAACACGATTTTGTTTTTAAAAATATTCAACAAAATATTTTAAAAAATTTCCAAAGAATAGAAATATAACATAATATTCTGGGAAAAAACTAACACAATGTATAACAAACAGGAAAATAATATTTAACTCAAGAAAATTAACAAAAATTAAACTAATGCAATGTAAAAGAAAAAGCAAAAAAATAGAATTCAGGAAAATTAAAAAAACCAACATAATACCAGAAAATTGGAAAATAATATATAATACTGGAAAAAAACAAATGTAATGGAAGGGGAAAAAATATATATTATAAATGAGGAAAAAAACAAATAAAATACAAACAAAAAATATAAAAATGTAAATAATACTGGGAAATTTAAAAAAACTAATACAATGTAAAGGAAATATAATAAAAATAAAAGAAAATAAAAAAATTCAATGGAAATTATTATTGCCGTCATTTTTTTTACATAAATTTCGTGAAAATTAAATAATAATGGAAAAAATAAAAACAAATAAGCATACCTTTGAATCAATTAGAACCAAATCTAAACTGATAAGAAGATTTTGTAATTTGGTATTCAAAGACTCCCACATCCTTGAAACCATAACTTGAATTATCCATGAATCCTTGTTAGGGGTCAATTCATCCAATGTATGAATATTCATTCTCCTGAAAAAAATAATATATTATACAAATTTAAATATACAATTAAAGTGTAACACAAAAAAAAATATTTTCTTTTATATAAATTCGTAAAAATATTAATACTTACTAAAATACATACTAAAAGAAAGAAAAAAAAAGGAAACTGAAAAACAAAAAACTAACACAGGAAAATAATATTTAATTCAAGGAAATTGAAACAAATTAACACAATGCCAAAAAAATGGAAAAAAATATAGAATACTGGATAATTTTTAAAAACTAATGCAACGTAAAAGAAAATAGGAAAAAATATTAAATTCAAGGAAATTAAAAAAACCAACATAATGCCCAAAAATGGAAAATAATATAAAATACTAGTAAAAAAAATAAATGCAATGGAAGGGAAAAATAATAGAATAAAAATGAGGGGGGGAAAACAAATACAATACAAATAGAAAATTAAAATTTGAAATTAAAATTTTCACAGACATAAATACTTAAAAATCAAAGTAGAATAGAAAAGAAACTGTAAAACACAGAAACTGTATCCGAATTTCATTGTACTGACTTCTGGATTTTCTCTGTGTGTTTTCAATTTTTTGTTTCTCAAAAGAAACCATAAGAGACACACAAAATTTTAAAACAAAATAGACAAAATAGAATTGTAAAGAAACTGTAAAATACAGGAACTGTATCCGGATTTCATTGTACTGACATTCGGATTTCTCAGTGTGTTTTCATTTCTTTGTTTCTGAAAAGAAACTGTATGAGCAGAAACTTAAAAAAACAAAAAAGAATTGTAAAGAAACTGTAAAACACAGAAACTGTATCCGTACATCAATGTACTAACATCCGAATTTCTCTGTGTGATTATACTTTTTTGTTTCTTTAAAGAAACTGTATTAGATACAGGAACTTAAAAACCAAAATAGTATTGTATAGAGAACAAAAAAAAAAAAGATTAAGATTAGTACGTACTGCAAGCTAAAAAAAGTAGGAAAACAGAGAAAAATAAATGGAGAGGAAACAGTATCAAAAACAAAACCTGTACCTGTATTTATAAATATTTAGAGATAAGAGTTTAACAATTATCAATTAAATTTGTTTGTTAAAAAATCGGAACAAAATAAATGGGCTAAAGTTTTTTTTTAATCTGATCTCATGGAGAGTTTAACTTTTTTTAATCTGATCCTGGAGGATTTAACTTCTTTTTAATCTAATCTCAGTATCTTTTTTACTAATTCTGATAATTTATTTTAAAAAAAAAACCAGAACAAAATCAATGATTTGGTTTTTACCCATACTCTTACTTGAACCAAACAAAATTTCTTAGCACCAAATAGAGTTTCTTGCGTTGTTGTACAGCCAAAATTAGAGCTGAAGTGAAGCTCTTTTTAAATTCTATTTCGTTTTTGTCTTTTTCTTTTTTCCATTGTTCTGATGAACACTACTCTACTCAGTACCGTATTGAAGAACAGAGGGAAAAAAAGGAAGTGAACCGACACGCAAGGGAAGGGAGGAGTAAGTTTCTGATAATTTTTTTTTAAAAAAAAAACCGGAACAAATTCAATGAGTTGGTTTTTACCCATACTCTGATTGGGATAATTATGAAAATTTTTCTTTAAAAAATCAGAACAAAATGAATGAGTAACTCATCTTGCTAAAAGTGTAGTATAATTAGGACTGTATGATTAAAAAAAATCTAATTGTGGAGGGTACTAATCTTGCTAAAAAAAACCGTACAAAATGAATGAGTAACTCATCTTGCTAAAAGTGTAGTATAATTAGGACTGTATTATTAAAAAATTCTGATTGTGGAGAGTACTAATCTTGCTAAAAAATCTGATCGTGTATAATTGGGTATCTTGCTAAAAAAATCTGATCATGTATAATTAGGTTTTTCCTTAACTCTAATTGGGATAATTATAATGAAAATAAGGGCCAATCAAACAACACCTAAAACCCTCCACATGGCAAAAAACAAAGACCTCAAAGCCTACACATGGCAAAAAAGCAAGACTCTAAAAATCCTATGTGTCAAAACCTGGTGAGGGATTCAGCTATTAATATATATAATAGATTTGGTAATACTAAAGAAATAAACTTTGAGTGTTGAAGCATTTTTGTCTTTTATCTATTAATATTTGATTATTATGACTACATTATCTTTCTCCAATTTGTTTAATGTTATCATTATTTAAAAAAAAAAGAAATAGAAGTAAAGATTAATTATATAATTAGTAAGACTATTTCGTTCTAAAATTATACAGATTTTTTTTGCTCAATAAAATGATACTAATTCATACGATTAAAAGGGGAAGTTGGTTCCTTTGATCCATCATATTCTTATATATTTATATATATTTAGGTTGAGAAATAAACTAATTAAATAACAAAATAATAATTATATTTTTCAATTGAAATAACATTAATGACCTGATAGAAAACTAAAATTCCAGCAACAACTTGCGGGCATGGAGCTAGTAGTATATACGTTTAGTCTCCTGAGAATATCTAGAAGTAGTGGAATGGAAGATTTCGTATGGGTGGTCTGGTCTCCTGAGAATCTAACAGTAAGCTACAGTTGGTCCTTCTTAGACTTCAAAGTGGGAAAAAAATTGTTATGCGTAATTACTACAAGTACTTATTAGGTGACATACATGCTCAACATAGCAATATTAATTATAACCAATCAAAGATTTCCCATTTGCTATATTTTTAGGAATGTTTTTTTTTTAATTTTTCTTATATTTTTCTCATTTCAAAGTTTTTTGATTGATAAATAATATATATTATTTAGACTTGCTACTCAGGAATGATGATTGATTCGTATAAGGACCGTAACCAAGCTTCAAGTCAACCTAGTGCATAAGGAAAAATATGGACAAACAGTCTTAAATTCTCCTTAAAGGAAAAATATGGTATGACATTTTCAACATTACAACCCAGTATAAGAGAAAGCAAAAGCAGAAGCATTTTGAGCATGCCATACCAGCTAAAGTTTTTTTTGTTTCTGCAATCCCTATACTCTTCAATTACTATATATAGTCACTACAACCACCACATATATATATCTATATATATTGAATTATGGGAGGTGTAACATACCTTCAGTTTCTTACTATTGCGCTTTGGTTTCTCTGCATGGGAAGTACAATTGGGTACCACAAAAATTCAGGCGTGGTCAAGTGCATAGACAGCGAGAAGCAAGCTCTTCTCAACCTCAAAGATGGCCTCCTGGATTATCACCATCAGCTTTCTTCATGGGGCCATGAAGAAGAAGAAGACTGCTGCAAATGGAGCAGAGTTGAGTGTCACAGGAATTCTGGTCATGTCGTAAGGCTGGACCTGCGTCCAGTAATCAGAATTGACTGGAACGTTATGTATGTTTCATTCTCTTCTATTACATTACTGGACCAGAAGAATTTGACCTCTTTCGGAGGAGAAATAAAGTCTTCATTACGAGAACTGCACCATTTGAGGTACTTGGACCTGAGCCTGTTTGATGGAACCTTTGACACCAACCTCCTTGCTTCTCTGTCAAACTTGAGGTATCTCAATCTCTCCAGATGCCATCTTGGAGGAACTATTCCTCACCAGCTTTACAATCTTTCGAGCTTGGTTGCTCTCGATCTAAGCGGGAACGATTTTGTAAGCGTTCAAAGTCTTTGGTGGGTTTTGAATCTTCCTGCTTTGAAGGTTCTTGACCTGAGTTACATAAATCTTGGTGGTGCAACCGATTGGTTGAAAGCAGTCGATATTCATCCGTCCCTGGTGAACTTGCGTTTGTCTCAGTGTCAGCTCTCTTCACCCATTAATCCTTCTGCTTTAACTCGTGTCAATTCTTCTTCATCACTTGAGGTCCTTGATCTTTCTTCCAATAGTCTCACATCTACAGTGCTGTTCCCTTGGTTGTTGAATTCTAACAGGAGCCTCATTAGTCTTAACCTCTTTAAAAATCTGTTGCAAGGTCCCATTCCTGGTGGCATTGGAGCAATGACTTCTCTCAGATATCTTGATCTTTCGAAGAATTACTTCCAGGGTGGGATCCCAAGCTCCTTTGGGGATCTTCACAATTTGGAGTATCTTTACTTGGTTGAGGACAACCTGACTGGGGAGCTCCCTTGTATGAAGAATTGTACAGCCTTGAGGGAGCTACAGTTTTATGCAAATAAACTGAATGGCTTGTCTGAATGCATCTGGAAGCTTACCAACCTCGAAATTTTAGATGTTGGTCAAAATCTCATGAATGGAACCACTGTATCCGATGTCCAATTATCACACCTCACCAAACTAGTCGTCTTGGGCTTCTCTTTCTCTTCAGTTTCCCTAAATTTAACCACAGATTGGGTCCCTCCTTTCCAACTTAAGAGAGTAGCTTTGAGCAGTAGCAAGCTAGGGCCTCGTTTTCCACAGTGTTTGCGAAACCAAAAGAACATGTCTGTTCTTACAATTTCTGATGCTGATATTATGGATGCCGTTAGTCCTTGGTTCTGGGAGCTTCCTATCAAGCTTTCATACTTGGATCTCTCTGACAATCAATTCACAGGAGATATCTCAAAACTGCCTCAGATTCTGGACGATTTCTGTGCAGTTAATTTGAGTTCCAACCTGTTTCATGGCTCTATACCTCGATTCCCAGCAAATGTAACAGCTTTGAGCCTCTCCAGCAACATGTTTACTGGAACAGCATCTGCCTTGTGTTCCATATCAGGTAGGGAGTTGACTTACCTTGACCTGTCAAATAATCATTTATCTGGAGAACTTCCTGATTGTTGGTTCAATTGGAAGAAGTTGGCCATCCTCAACTTGCAAAACAACTTCTTTTCAGGGAGAATCCCAGCATCATTTGGCTCCCTTGTTCGCATCCAGGCATTACACCTTAGTAACAATAGTTTCTCCGGAGAATTACCAGCGGCCCTGCGTTTTTGTCAGGATCTTGACATCATAGACATTGGGGAGAATCAAATATCAGGCAGATTGCCGACTTGGTTAGGGGAAAGTCTCTCAAAGTTGATTGTTGTTCGTCTGAGGTCAAATCACTTGCATGGGACCATACCTTTCCAGCTTTGTCACCTTACTTCTGTTCAGATACTTGACCTCTCCCACAACAATATATCAGGAAGTATACCGGACTGCCTAAACAACTTTACTGCCATGGCAGAAACCAAAGGAACCATTGAGACTTTTCATCACAATGTCTCCAACCCAGTAGCAGATGGATTGTTTTACATCCTCCCTTACACTGACAATGTTATGGTTGTATGGAAAGGAATGGCGCTCCAATATGGTAAAACTCTTGGACTAGTAAAGAGTGTTGATCTTTCAAGCAACAACTTGAGTGGGGAGATACCTGGTATAATCACAACCCTACTAGGGATGGTTGCACTAAACTTGTCCCACAACCAGTTGATTGGTTCCATTCCTCCCACATTTGGCAACTTGAGAGCATTACAATCTCTTGACCTGTCTCAAAATCAACTCTTCGGTGAACTTCCTGGAAGCATCCAAGGCTTAAACTATCTAAGTCTCCTGAATGTGTCCTATAACAACTTGTCAGGTAAGATCCCACTGAGCACTCAACTTCAGAGCCTTGACAGTTCTGGCTTCATGGGAAATCCAAAGCTCTGCGGGAGGCCTCTTTCGAATGCATGCCCTGGAGATGAAGGTACTGCAGAAGATCACCACCCATCAGTTGACAACAAAGATGATGGTGGGGATGATGTTGAGATATTTGGGGTAGGATTTTACATGAGCGCTGGGATTGGGTTCTTCACAGCTTTCTGGTTAGTGTTTGGCACTTTACTCTTCAAAAGATCATGGAGACATTCCTACTTTAACTTGCTGGACAATGTTGGGCGTTGGCTATACGTGAGAGCTGTCTTGTTTATTGCAAGATTGTCCAGGAAACATGAAATTTAGATGGTTCTGATATATATACGTACTAGCTTTTATATATGTCTGGCACATAACAACTATTTTATTTTGTTGTATGGTTGGAAATTTCAAATAAAGAAATTAACATTGTAATGTATCAAGCTCAATCAATAAGACTGAACCAATAACTATGCATAGGTAAATATTGCATGATAAAGGTTTTTAATTTTCATTCTAGATCTTCTTCACATAGATGTACGTCTCTCTTTTACAACTTTAATCTTAATGTTTGGATCATTTTTATTTCTTTACTTTGCTTTTAGTTTTTATTAACTTTTATTTAATCGTCTACTCTTATAAAGAAAATTATTTCACAATTAATTGTTACACTAGTCTACCCCAAATTAATCAAAATAATTAACACTTAATTTTTTGCCTTTGGAAAGAAAAATATATAGACTTGGAAAAATAAATCGTTGGTTTGTTTAATACTTGGAATATCTTAGTATATTACTATGGCAGCTTCGATCATTACAACAAATTTTACATTTTCTTTTCGTTATAAGGTCAACAAAAAAAAAAATATAGAATTTTGAGTACCTGTTATTTTTAAAATAGTTCATGATGCTCGAAAGGAAACTTTCCTAAGAGTTCTACTTTCTTAGCACGACCAACTAAAATATACAAAACTCACATCTTTTTTCATAAAATTTTCTCTTCTTACGATACCAAAAGTTTCTGTAATTAAGGAGAAGTGCCAACCATGCAGCACAGTGAACCAAATCTGCACTCATTAATATCAGCAACACGATAGTGTGAAGAAAAATAAAATACACAATAAAAGATTATTGGAGTTGAAATGATAAATTATATTCTCTGAAGAAATTTTGTTCGATTGACGCGGATATATGACCAGGAAAATCAAGCTTTCAACCTCATGTATCTATACCGCATTTTTTCAACACCACATTGTAATCCAAGAAAAGCAGCATAATTGATAGCTCCCTCCATAAAATTGAGCTTTGGAATATTGATTTCCGGAGAAAGTTATTGACTTATACTTGGAATATTAATGATTTCACGCCAAAGTTATCAGCCTCAAACTTTTTTGTCCAAATTTTTTATATTTTCTGTTAGCACAAGTTGCGGCCTGGAAAATCGGGGAGAAAACACGCGAGGCCAAAGTGAGATCCGATTAGGACACCAGATAGTAATCTAAAACTGGAATAAAGGAAATATTGGTACCTGTACTAGCCCTCAATTTGGAATTTGGTACCTGTACTGAAAATCCATAATTTTTGGTACCTGTACTACGCAAGATTCATGGTTTTTGGTACTTCCGGCATCGGAAGATAACCGGAGACACGTGTCAACATATGATATGCCCACGTACGGGTCGGATTTTCGGACGGATCCGGGCGAGGCTGGGCAAACCGGGTGTAATGGGACCCACAATCTACGAGGGCATATCATATGTTGACACGTGTCTCTGGTTATCTTCCGATGCCGGAAGTACCAAAAACCATGAATCTTGCGTAGTACAGGTACCAAAAATCATGGATTTTCAGTACAGGTACCAAATTCCAAATTGAGGGCGAGTACAGGTACCAATATTTCCTTTATTCCATCTAAAACTTTAAGGTATTGGATACACGGGTCCACTCCACTTATACATTACTCACTTGGCCTCTTTCGGGCCTATTTCTCCCTTAATGGAAACATTTCGTAACATCACCAAGAGCCCACTCTTCCACCGAGTCAGTTCCAGGAGCACGCATCTGCTGATGCTCCAGGAGTTCTTTCCATCGAGAGCCAAGACTTACAACTCCACTTCGCCTCTTCCTTTCCGATCTCAACACACCATTCGTACTTGTATTCCAACATTTTCCTTATCTATATAGACGTTTCACTAACAAACTAGGCACAGATTGGTAAGACATTTATGACCAGAGAAATTAAACTAGGAAGACAAACCAGACGGTTATAAATGAACGCCTCATGCTTTCTGTGAGTCATGACATGACTGCAGTAGTGACCACGGGCGCATATCCTTTCTTTTTAACAGAATGGTCCATTCATGAGAATCATAATCATTCCTGGTTTTTGATTTCGCTATGCATGTTTTGTTGACCGGTATCTAGGAGCTGGTGAAAAGTCAGTAATGGAGAATTGGCCAGCATATGAGCATAATTCTATTTCCCGGTTCCCACAGTGATTGGTGTGCAGTCTACATATATACCACCTTTTAAAATGATGTAATAATATTGTTGTCTTTGTTCTTGTCCTAAAAGAATCATGAAGCCAAAATCTTCTATTTCTTAGAAGCTGATGATGTTGGAAAAGCGAAATTTCTACAAGTTCAACTTTCTAAGCACAACCATGATTACAAGAATATACAAAAATCACACATTTTCACAGAATTTTCTCTCCTTGCCGTAAAGCTACAGAAGAGCCAATCTTGCAGTCCATTGTTAGCCAAGTCTGCATCTAAGAGTGCTCTTGCCGTAATAATACCAGTTGTTGATCTTGATTCAGTTCCATTACCTAGTAGCTGTGGAAAAGTGATGAATGGTGTCAATTTTATTTTGGAGAATTGCTTTACGCGCTCAACTTTCTTGTTAACGATTAAAGCTGTTAAATTAGTCACCCTAAACCAAAATTTCACGATGTAGCTCTCGATCTAGCATGCAAAAATCAGAAAATAGGGGTGCCCCACAACGATGGTGTAGTTGGCCGGAGTTCAGGGACCCAGAGACTCATCCCTCTCTATTTTGTGTTTTTCGCCCTTCTATGGAGTGTGTTTACTGAGTATCAAGCCAGGATCATACAGTCTCATTGAAATCTCATCCAGATAAAGAGATAAAGACAAACTTTTGGATGTCTCAGTCCTTGAATAGTAGGTGTAGTGGTAGATTTCATTGTATTTTTTTCTGTCACGAACATAATTTATATTCATTAATTTAAACAGGTTAAACATTACATACTGCATAAGAATAAACTAAACAATATCACAGAGGCGAGACCATATCTTCCTTTCCTAGCTATTCAAAACCTACCTGGGAAAATATAAATTGGAAACAATATTTTCGGCTCCATAGTACTGAAGTGTGATTAGTTTGCTATAAGAAAATTAAGCGGCATTGAATCGAGCTTTTGGCACCATGCCCATCTCGATCCAACTAGCCCGTTCCACTCTATCACCCTCAGTGTCATCATCTCCTTCACTATATCCACTGGCACCATGAAATTAAGCTAAATTACATGACTGCTTGTATTTTCTATTACCAAAGATGCTGACATTGAAAAACTAGCCCAAACTCTATGCCCTATATGGAGTCATTTCAGCTTAATTTAGGGTTGGTTATAACTTATAAGAATAAGTCACAAGTCCTTTCTGTTCTAAAAGCAAGTCGTCAGAGATGAATCAGTTACGTTCTAAAGATACAAAATTAGTTAATTAGAAATTAGTCATTTCTAGGCTGCATTTTGGGAAGATGCCAACTATAACTTTTACAAAGTTTTTTTTTTTTTTGAACGTTAGAAGACAGATAGATTTTACAAAGTTGGAGTGAACAGTGAGCACAAATAACAATAGGCATTCCATTTTTTTAAAAAAAAATAATAACAATAGACATTGTTTAATAGCTAACAGTGAACATCTGCGAACTTGGTACTTACTTTACTTCTTCTTTCTCAAGTGTATTTCAGTCTTTGTGCCTCGTCTCGATCGCTAACGTCAGTGAACTTGGTACTCTATTTATCTTGATCTATCCATTGGTATGTTTCTCGACAATAAAAAAACAATTAGAAAAAAAACACTGTGGAGACGAAGGAACCAGCGTACCGATATTCATCGCATACGTTTTCGACGAAAAAAACAAAAGACTAGATTCAATATTCATATAGAATCAGGTGCGACGTGAAAATTATTTTATAAGATGGATTGGATGTGCTGTGATGTGAGGACAAACCAATCAAAAATATTATTAAGGTAAAGTGGCAGGCAAACCCAATTAAATTTTCGTGGACGATGAAACACCAAAGCCTTCGAACGGTTGGGCTCACCCGTCCAACTACAAGGCCCGCCCATAAGCCCATTATCGTTTCCTAAATCCACACAATCGTTTTAGCGGAGATATTTTTCTTAACGACCGCGGAAATCTATCCGTTAATGCAACCGTGAACTTTCCTTCAAACGGCGAAAAGAACCAAGCAAAGCAACAAAACTTATGGCACTCGCTCTCTCCCTCCCCTCTCTCCCTCCATAAGATTCTTCTTTATTTCCTTCTACACCACCACCGATATTTTTTTTTCCTCTGTGCAACAAAACGCAACACTCTCCCCTTAAACAATTTCGCAAACCACAACATGACCACTTCTCTCTCCCGCAATCTCCTCAGTATACACTCTCTCCATTCAAATCCATTTCCCTCCACTCAACCCCAAGCGCTCAGTGCTTCTCGCAATTTCTCCGCCCGCTTAAAAACCGTTACTAAATCCTCTTCTTCGCCTCAAGAGAAAACCAAAACAACTCCTCTCGAAGCTTCGCCTCCCACAAAACCGCAACAGCAACAGCAACTCCCTCGTGAGCAGCTAAGTAGCGCCAAATCGAGCTCCGTCTATACTCTGCTTAACCGTTTTAGGTACGCTTACTTCTTCTGGTAACGAGAATAATCGTCCGCTCAAGTTTAATTATATTTGAGTGTAACTGAAAGTGTTTGGTTCTTCTTTTTTACTCGTAGATATGGTTTTACGCTTGACGACGTCGGTACGGAGATTTTATCCATCGCATTGCCGGCGGCGCTGGCTCTCGCGGCGGATCCGATTACGTCGCTTGTGGATACGGCGTTCGTTGGCCATATTGGTAGTTTTGATTTTTTTTTTTTTACGGCAACTGTTTGATTATTTAACTCTAATAAGAAGCTTAAAGGTTTTGTACTCTTCAGCTTATAGCTTAAAGGTTTTGTTCGTTACAGGATCGGTTGAATTAGCGGCGGTTGGGGTTTCGGTTTCCGTGTTCAATTTGGTTTCGAAGTTGTTGAACGTTCCGTTACTCAATGTCACCACTTCCTTTGTCGCCGAAGAACAGGCCTTGATTTGTGAAGGCGAAAATGGTTCTAGTTCAAATGGTGATGGTAATGACTGTGAATGTTTTTATAGTTTTGGATTTCCTTCGAGAAATGTGTGCTTGCCTGATGGTTCTGGTGAGGTTTTTGATATGTTTTTGCTGTGGTTTTGATGAAGATTTTGTGAGCGAGCGCCAAGGGAAGAGAGTACTCCCCTCGGTTTCGACTTCATTGGCACTTGCTGCGGCTGTTGGGGTGGTGGAAGCTGTTGCTCTGTCCGTTGGCTCGGGTTTCTTACTGAATATCATGGGTATACCTGTTGTACGTCAAATTTTTATTAATTATTATTCATGGTTCAATCATGTTCTTGACAGTAATCAAAGCTTAAATGTATGTTGAGGTTTTAGTTCCCTTCAATGTTCTTGAAGGGGCATCTCGTTATGTGAAATTTTGTTTCTTTGCTCTTACAACATCTTAAAGTCTACTATCAAAATGGATCATGTTAATCGATGATAATCTGCTGTTCACGTGTTTATTGTAGAATCTGTCTCGTAGTACTTCCAGCTTCTAGCTGCATCAGATTTTGAATGGTACTAATCAGTCTACTTTCTTAATGTTTAGGATTCACCAATGCGAGAACCAGCTGAGCGTTTCCTTACCTGGAGGGCCTTTGGTGCTCCACCTATTGTGATTGCACTTGCTGCTCAAGGTGCATTTCGTGGATTTAAGGATACCAAGACACCTTTATATGCAATTGGCAAGTATTGGACCACTCTCTTTGTTTTTCTTCTTTCGAGAATTTTATGCACTCTCTTTGTCCAAGTCTATGTTATTAGCATGTTTCAACACCAGAAGACTGTGATGTTTAAATTGATAGCCAAATAACCAACGATCCAACCTGAGCTGAAAAGAGTCTGTATTATATTGTAGGTAAACAAATTGTTTGGTGTATTCGTGTATTCATGATATATAGGATAAATGGTAACGTTTCTCATAGTTGTGTTTTCATCAAAATAAGGTGGCATCATTCCTCTGCCTCTCCAGAAATACATTTAGCATATCCATCTATTCAAGATCACTTAGTGATTCCATTATTTTGTGATTATCCTTGCATAAAATAGTTTTGTTATTGGATTTTCAGTTGCTGGGAATCTCTTGAATGCGATACTGGACCCAATTCTGATATTTTTCTGTGGTTTCGGCATTGGTGGTGCTGCAGTTGCTACTGTGATTTCTGAGTACGTCAGTAATGTGGTAAACTTGATAATATTAGTGCCCTTTGCACATAATATTCTTTTATCTTATACAGTTCCTTTTAGCTTGTTCTCCTTATTAATCGTCCTTTGTCTAATGTTCTCCAGATATCTGATTGCCTTTGTCCTTCTCTGGGAATTGAATGGTAAAGTTCAGCTGGCCTCTCCAGATGTAGATGCTGGAAGACTTGTACAATATCTAAATTCTGGTAAGTTCCTAATCAGGTTTATAGTAACTGCAACTGGTGGGGATAATAGTGCATTTAATGTTTTGGGAAATTCAATCATGGAAACTTTAATGACCTCAGGTGACATGTGAGTTAATGCCATAAGATTCTTATAGCGGAAGAAGATCCTTTAATTACTTTTAACTTTTTTAGAAACATTTGTAACATACATTGACTAAAATATATTGAAATATAATGTGTCCTTGTATGGTGGCTGGTGGAAGGGCCTTGGATGCCACTGGGGTAATAGTCTTTTTTTTTCACCGGGACTGTTAGCTAACAGTCTTTCTTTCAAGTAGGCAATATGGTAGCAAACAAATGACATTAAGATTTGTTTGCTTCTGTTCAATTTAGGGTGCCCTATACTTTCTGCCAGAACATTCTGTGCTTGTTTTTCCATCTTGAATGAGAAGATGGTTATAAAAACATGTATCAGTGGAGTTCCTGATTATTCACTTAGAAAGTGATCATAATTAAGCATGCCAACATAATGTCATGCAAGTTAGATGTTCACCTTGTGCCATGAGTGATGGAACTCAAGTATCTGCTTCACGTAGAAATGGATGTCCCACAATGCTTGGTTAGTTTATTTTTTGGTTGGCTCACGAGGAGTCCTAACACTTTCCTGTCAAGAAGCTCTTTTACAAAATCAAGGGGGATAAAGAGTGTTTGAAAATTTTGTTCTTGTGCGAGAACAGAATTTCCCCAAGTATAGGCACCTAGGTCTTATTCATCAGAAAAAAAGTCTGAACTTCACATGGCCATTGTGTTTGGATGTTTTTCCAGGTGGACTTCTTATTGGAAGATCTATTGCAGTGTTGTTGACAACTACACTAGCAACATCCTTGGCTGCCAGAGAAGGCCCTGTACATATGGCAGGTCATCAAATCTGCATGGAAGTCTGGTTAACCATATCTTTGCTTAATGATGCCTTAGCCCTTGCTGGTCAGGTAATACTTTGCACATTTTCCTCAAGATGTGTTTCACACTTGTATGGACAAGTTTGCTTTTGATCATTGACAACATAGATACTGCTATTATTATATTGATGATTGTTCATAGTTCTTGTATATCCTGTATCCTTCCATACAAATGAACTTTCAGCCACTTGATTTCTGCTATTATTGTGGGAAAACTTTACCGGGCCGCTTGGCAATTTAAGTATATGGTATCATTAATGTTTGCCATCCTTGGCGTATGATGGTATCCTGATAGTGGTGAAGGAAGAGGAAATTGTTTGTGCAGCTTGGTTCTTTTTTGGCATTGTTCTTTCCCATTTATCTTCAGCCTTGTGCTATCATCTCTCTCAGTTTCCTTCCTCCTTTGCATGCTTCAAAATATGTTGATGCAAATAAGTAGAAGGCACCGATTGCTTTTCCTCAAGCCTCACTAATATTTTCCATGGATCAAGAGCCATGTCATGAAGAAAAGGGAAAAGCACTGTGCCAAAATATGAGTCCATGTGGGTGGATTTACAGGAACAACGGCTAATCCAGTTTCAGTTTGTTTGCTGATCTGTTGGCTTTGCCAGTACTGATCCTAAACTAGGTGCAAATGCTTTAAAAGATGTTTTCATAAATTTTGAAAATAAGCCTTACCACATATCAGAGCGAGGTTGATGGAAAATATTGGACCCACTTCATTTTTCTCATATGGTTCAAAAAATTGTCTGTAACTCATGAAAATGTTATTAGAATGGCATAACATCTTCAGTCGAAACTGTTTCTGTTGGATAATCTTCTTTATCTGTTCTTTTACAGGCTCTTCTCGCTACTGCTTATGGCCAAGGAAATTACGGTCAAGCTGACCAAGTGATCTTTAGAGTTGTACAGGTACCTGATGCTCCAAAGTATTGGTTAAACTTGGATTTAACTTTTTCTATACAGCAGAAAAATTACGTCTTCGCCAATTTCATCATGCTATTATTGATTCCAAGCAGATTGGTTTGGTAACTGGAATTGCTTTAGCCATCATTCTATCCCTTGGGTTTGGTGCTTTTGCTAGCTTGTTCAGTACCGATCCTGAAGTTCTGAAAATTGCCTGGTCTGGAGTATTGGTGAGGACTACTATCCTAAATAGATGTGCTGGTTTGAGATCTTATATATCTGATAAGGGTAAAAGCTTGCATACAAACAGCTATAGCCGAATAAGATCATTGCAGTTGCATTGCTGTGATTATGTTTGAAAACATTAAATTGAATAATGCCTAAGATGTTTAGGTATGATGTATTAGGTAAATCGGAAAATAATCTAGTTGTTTTCTTTTAATATAGACCAGTGAAGATGTTGAGAAAGTCAGCTTCAGTCTCTTCTATTGAACTTTATTTTTGTCTAAGAGGTATTTCAACCATGACGCATGAAAGAAAAGAAACCATTAGGCTTGTAGAACAGGAGTTAGCTGCTAGGTTGATGGGTTTTTTTTGCTATAAATAGGTTGATGGTTACAAGGACTTTGAAACTAACTGCTTAATAGTGCTATGCCTCATTCCACTAAACATCAGAAGCACAAGACTTTGCACGTAGCATCCACTTCATTTTATGAGACCTAGGATTTTGGGTTTCTGGCCGACCTCTGTTCTTTGAAACAATTTGTCTTTGGCCCTGCTGCCACCTTCACAACACCTTTTAATCTATGGCTGGAAACTACTGAGGGTGGTATTTCTAAGCTTCAAAAGTACGTCGCATCATTGCCTCGATTCACTGAAACAGCAATTGTTCTTGCAGTTTGTCGCTGGGTCTCAACCAGTGAATGCTCTTGCTTTTGTTCTTGATGGGCTTTACTATGGAGTTTCAGACTTCGGTTTTGCTGCATATTCTATGGTATGATTCTGTTTGTGTTTAACAGATGTAATACCAAGCCGTGTTCTAGCCCTTCTCAGCTCCCAAATTGTAATTTTTAGGTACTAGTGGGACTGATCTCTTCAGTCTTCCTACTCGTGGCTACCCCTACGTTTGGCCTTGCTGGAGTGTGGTCAGGTTTATTTCTCTTCATGACCTTGCGTGTAGTGGCTGGAGTATGGAGGTACGTATCAGCTTCAAATATTTCTCTTTTTTGTTTCTAGGATCAAATAGGTGGATGCTTGAAACCCTTGTTATCCAATCTACACTATAACAAAGGACATCACTGCTGACAGAACAGCACATCACAGAACCAAGTGTACCTAAGATTGCGGATGATATTTTTCTCGAAATGTGGTTTGCTGTAGATGTTAATCTGGACTGAGGTTTGTGGATTGCATTCTTCTTGCAGGTTGGGGACAAGAAGCGGACCTTGGAAAATGGTGTTGGCCAACTTAGAGCAAAAGGGTGATCGAGACTCGTAAAATTCTTTTACTCCCATGTTTTATATGGTGGGGGCACCACAAACAACAGTTTTCCAGCATACCCTTATCGGGCAACCACAGTTTCCTGTTATCGAGAGTGGCTGTTTTACAGCAACTTCACTGAAGCTGCTAACAAGCTGTCCAAGATCATTAACAAGCTGCCCGAGTTAAGTCAGAGGTCAATTTTAGTAGGATGTTGGAATCAACGACAAGGTAACATCAACAAGTTGCTTGACCTCAGAAGTAGGTAGAATGGAATGAATTACACGACTCGGAACAAGGAAGGCGAGATGCTTTTCCTTCTGGGCTTTTGATGTAGGATACAGAATGAGGTGTATATAAATTCATGGTATTGCTCAACGGTAACAAAATGTAAAACTTCATATGCACTTTTCTTTTAAAAGCTTGTGATGTCAGTACAGTAACTCTTTGGTATTTGTACAGTCTCTCGATTACAGATGGTTCTGGGAATGCAATACAAAACCACAGATGCAGAGGATCAGTTGATGGATGCATCGTGCGAAAACAACATAAGGAATCATTGAAAATAACTGCCGAGTTTATATATAGAGATTACTGCATGCTGCAGTTGCCTTAGAGCCTTCATTTATGTGTATAAATACACGATAAGACGACTGATACAACTGGTCAAAATCAGTATCCTCCAAAAAAGCATCAAGGGGTGCCTGGTAGATGTTCGTACAAATAAATATTGGGCAAATACCAGCGCACCAGTACATAACAAAGCATCTTAAATATTACAAAGACCAAAACTGAGCTTTGTTAGAGATATTACTCATCCCCTCAAAAGCAATGCGGCAATTACAAAACCTTCAAGGCTACTAGAAAGATTCAGGGGACCACGGGAGCGGCAATGTTGGATCTTCCAGCAAGCTCAAAGTGAAATCATATGCTGATAGATCCAAATTGCAATATGTTCCAAAGTTTGCTTCTTGTGATTGATTCAGGCCACCCTGTTTACCATCTCCTGGGGTCTGCAACAGATACGGAAAATCAAATTGGCAGTTCCTCTGAAGGTAGGCAGAGTAATCAGCTCTATCTGCCCGCATAAGAGGCCTGACATCATTTTCTGGATAGTACGCCCACTGATTGTGCATATTATGCTGTCCAGCCTCAGAGCCGCTGCAGTAACTGGAATCCGGAGCAAAGCATTCTTCATCCACTGCCCTGACCAGCATTGTAACATCATTAATAACTGGCTTACGATTAGAGTCCACATCTATATACTCATTGCAAGACTTAAGCCTCTTGTTGACACCATCACAGTGGCTTAATTCCACATTTCTTTCATACTCTTCTCCTCCACCTCTCTCAGAGGACGCCCGGACTTCGATGAGATCAGAACTCTTGTGACTAGATGATTCATGTTTACCATCTTCACTCTCTTTCTTCAGCGATTTTGGGTGGTGTCCACATATCCCTTCCATGGGTGCTTCAGCTTCAACAGCAGTAGACATCCAATCACTTCTCGAATCGCATTCCTCCCCTTTCACCACCCTCGCATCACTGCTCTCTGCCATCTCCGATTCCCCCATTTTATTCATGCTATTCAAAACACAGAAAGCGGCAGAGCTTAATTTTTCATCTGGCAGTTCTTTTCCCTCGGCTCTGACTGAATTGTAACAGCAATCCACCTTGGACTTCACAGCCACACCCTTGTAGTTGTTATCCTCAAGGCCTCCACAGAGCTTTGTCCCAGACCCAGTTGATGATGTCTCCATAGCCGAACTAGAAGAAGACAAATCATCCTTAGACTTATCCACAGACCCCAAGCTTTCGTCAGGGAAATTGAGGATGGCAGAAGAACCATACATTGCGCTTGCAGCATTATCATAAGCACGGGCGGCCTCAATTGCAGTGGCAAACGTACCCAGCCAAAGTCTCCCACGTTTTGCTTTCTTGTCACCGTCTTTATCAACAACAGGTTGTCGGATTTCAGCTACCCACTTCCCCCAAAGCCTCTGTCTTACACCTCTGTACCTGCAAGTAAGGTTCTCTGGACCGCCTTTCCCTACCATGCAACCCTTCTTTGAGCCCTTAGCTGGAACCTTACGGATTTGGAGACTGTTTTGTCTCTTCCATTTTGCAAGCGCATCCTCTACTGATTCACATTTGTTGCGTCTCTTCTCCGTATTCTTCATTGCCCTGTCGCCAATCACCATAAAAGAGCTCTCTTTGGACAAACCAGCCATCATGGTGTCCTCCTCCAAGCTTTCAAGAATGTAGTTGTAAGAAAACTCTCCAAAAGAACAGTTTCTCCTTCCAAAGACCACCTTTCTCTGTTTCTTTCTTTCAGTTCAATTCTCTTTTCTTGTCGGTTGCGATTTATTGAGGGTTTAAAAAGCAAAAGCCTCTAGTGCTTGCTTCTGGTATTTGCCAGAAGGCGGGCTTGTCTTGGAGACGAAGGAAAAGGTTTTGGCTAATCCCGTACAGATATTTCCGAGCCTTCATTTATGTTCCCCACAAGGATGAAATGGGCTGATGACGTGGGTATCGAGAATCTTTGTCGTGGCTCAATTCTGGCCGGTGCTCGGTACACGTGGCGATACCCCATTGCCAGATTCATGTCACTTTCTTGGGGATTAAGACGGTTCTCGACGTGAGCTAAATAGTTTTTAACTAAATTGCGGCTATAAAAAACAGGATAGCTAAAAGGTGAAGATTTTTTTCGTTCTCCTCTCGATAAGGATGCAGCAGGAAGGTTCCTGCTACCTACGGTTCCCTTTTCTTATTGTTTTTGTCTTTTCGATGAGATAAATTCCCTTGGGTTTGTATACAACAACAAGCTAACCAAAAAAGCTGCTCCACAGCATCGAGACGGGATTGTCTTTGGGCATTTCCTTCCACCTAAGGTTTGGGCCTAAATCACAAACTTTGGTCTTCAACTAAACCAGTGACCTTCTGAGCCTTAAATATCAAAAACTGTTTCACAAAATTAAATCAAAAACTGCAAAACAAAGGCAAGTGCCAACCCCTGCGCCTGCGGTATGCACATCAAAATTACGCACCACCTTGTGGCTACACTAGCAGATAGCTTCAACAAACTCGGAAAGAAAATAACAGAACCAAATAGCCCAAAAACGACGGAAACCACAAAAGTTCAGAAATATTGCAAACCAGGTTTGTATACGGTCTCTTGAGATGTACAAGAATTTGGCATGATTGCGTCAGTACAGCAAGTGATTATACGCATTGAGAAACACATTAACCAATGTTGTCCAACAGTATGAGCTAAAGAACTCCGATAGAAGAAGTACAACATCCAATGGAATTTTGAGTTGTGTGAATCCTGCAATTTTAGAATACCGATCGAATACACTAGATTTTCGCAGCCACAACAACAATAGAAACTACTTCATCCATAGTACTACTACATGAAACATGCCCGTCCTTTTCTTATGAAGATGAAGACCTGTCCCCTGCGATGAGTCCCTAAATGAAACCTATTCGCTCCTCAGAATACTGGAATTGACAACACCAATATGGTGTGAAAATGAAACTGCCATCTCTTTCAAGAAAAACTAGATACACAAAAATTCATCTAATGGCACCTTACCTTCTATAACTATAAACAGTCCATAAACTGATATTTCAAGATCAAGGAAGTAGAAATCTGTTCAGACATGCCAAAGCCAGTAGTATGAACACCACCCAAAGCCCCAAATCGCAAGTGCTTCTAGGCAAACAGTCAAAGGGGGCACAAGAATTTCAACTATCAGAACCATCAGCAAAAGTTCCTTGCAAACGAATCTTCTATGCAATAGCTACAATAAATAGCATGGTGCTTTCTCAAAGATTTCCAGACGAACCAACGGGACAAAAGCACGGAAGGGGCCAAATTTCCTCAATCAATTTGCCTTCACTATTTCTGTCATAAAAGTCCTAACCTGTCACAAAATGTAACATCACAAATCTCTCCATACATCCATCATGAAGTTTTTAACTGTTCAATTAATCACCTAGCCAACATATAAACATTTTGGAAGAATCATAGCTACATCTTCACACCTAGCCATTATTTGTCGAGCCATTCTGAATTTTATCCAAACACTCTACATACATTGTACCGGCTTTCACAGAAAACAAATTAGCTTCTTTCCTCTCATAAAACCTGGTGAATTTAGTTCTCATTATTGAATTAACCCACTTTCTTCTTTGCATGGAATTGTTATATAAACTATGAATGTCAGGAATGTCATCAATTACAAGTATGAACTATCTTGCTTAAACTATGTACAGCAGTAACTATTTCAATCATTATGCACCATCCTGCTATGATTCCTGTTGGTATGTCAAGGAGTGTACAAAACCATAATATTTCATCTTTCTGAGACAAAACTCATTGGAGGATTCTAAATTTGGTTACTAAATTATAACAAATTTAACAGTCTAAAGAAGTGAATGTCAACCAAACAACAAACTTTAACCAAAGTTCTCTGTGCTTAAGCAAAAACCCTTACCATCATGGGCATGTTTTAAAAGATCTGGATTCATCAAGCAGCAGAACCCTTGCATAGAAACTAGAATGATCCAACCTTTTCAACATTGAACAACGGTCACCAACAGTTGTAAAGCTGCCATTTCATTTTATATTCAAGTGGTTGCACTTCTCCCTATACTCAGAACAAGGAACAACCTTAACAACCCGTCTATTCTACTTAACCATCTGATGCAGAAAGAATAGTCAACAATCACTTGGCTTATACAGTGATTCTATTTTTTTAAGCTTGAGCTTAACATTCAAACTAACGTTCTCCGCCCTAATTGAGCTCTAGACACTTCCTTCCATATTTCAGAATACTACTCCAGTCACTTCATTTGCCCTACAACATACAGAACATAGTGCCTCACTTCACCCTTATTCCCATTCACCCACTTTCCTAACTGCAAGCTCCCTCTTTAAGGCTTTGATGCCTATAAATATAGCATATTGGTATTACGTGGTAGAATGTAGAGTCATATGCATAAAAATTTATTCAGACTTGATTTCCTTGAGAATTGAACTGTTGTCCTTGAAGCTTTTCTACCTTGAGTGTCTAACATTAGTTATTCCCCATGAATCACTACTTTTATACTCCAAGCTTTAGCAAACAGACTCTATCCATTGATTTTCATGAAAATAAGAACTGACTCGGACCATTTATAGCAACCAGCTAATAAGCTCCAAGCATTAGCAACAAACTCCATCCATTGATTTACACGCAAATGAGAACTGACTTGGACCATTTACTTATGCCCCAAGTAGCGTAACCCTGCAACTAAATGCATCCACGACTCGGCTTGCCACCAAAAAACTCAATCACTTATTGAGGAAACTATGCTATAAGAATATCCACCAACACTGATCTCCAGAATCTAAAACATAAGCATGCCCCTCATCAAAGTAAACAAAACTCTAGCAGGATAATGTAATTACCTGACACGGGCAATCAAACTACTGGAGAAACATAATCACGACTGGATCATTTTATTCAGCTCCACTCCTGGCAGCAGCTTTATACCTCAAATCCTTAATGCGTTTTTCCTGACAAAATAATTCCAAACAAAACACTAAACTAACCACGCAAAAGAATAAAAGCCCGATGCATGATAATAGCATAACAGCGAGAGAAACTAATGTTACAACAAGAAAACCAACCTGCTCAATAACTTGGGCATTACTACTCTCCACTTGTCTGGCCAAACCATCAATCTTAACCAGCATTTTCTCATACAAATCCTCCAGGCCACGTGTATAACCGGTCGCCTCTACCCCCATCAACCGCTTCAAATCCCCAACATCAAAACCTTCCGCGCACAAGTCCAGTTGCTTCTGCTCCTCCGCGCTCCGGTCCTCCTCCACCATCGGCGAAGACGAACCCCTCATTTCGCAGTTCAGCATGGGAAAGGCCGAGTTAGGGCTGAACGACTCGTAGTGGCCCCGGAAAGCAGGGCCTATGTTGACGATGTCGATCGGCTTGGGCTCGAAAGACGTGGTGGAGAGGCGGAACTGGTAGGCGCGGTAGTCGTGAGTGTGGATTGCTTGGTCGTGGACGGGAGTGGCGAAGAGTAGGAAAATGCAAGGGGTTAGGGTTACGGGAGCGGTTTCGGAGTTGGCGACGGGGAAGGAGAGGTGAGAGGATCTAGAGAGGGAGTGCGAGACGGAGTACTCGCGCATGGAAGGGCGGGTTTGGGACCTGCGGCGGAAGGAGAGCCAGCCGAGGAAGTGAGAGCCGCCATCTGCGGCGATGGCGGAGGAGGAAGGGGAGGGGAGGAGGCGGCTGAGGGAGGGGGCGTTGAGGCGGCCGAGTGAGTCGTAGAAGGAGAGAGGGGAGGAGGAAGGGCAGAGGAAGGAGGTGACGGTGGCGACGAGGTGGGAGGAATCGCTGGGGCCGTCAAAAGAAGGCGAAGTGTCGTCGGATAGAGTGGAGGGGGTGATGCGGGTGACGTGGCCGAAGAGGAGGCCGTCCACGTCGCCACGTGAGGAGGAGAGGCGTTGCATCATGGAGGCGAGCGTGGGGCCGGATATGGCGATCTTCTCCAATGGGAGGTCGTCCATGGCCGCCGGAGAGAGGAGGAAGAGGAAGGAACTGAAGGAATTTGGGATCCGGTAGTAGTAGTAATTGCTCTCGGTAGAGCTCCAAAACGGCAGCGTTTGCTGGGGCGAAGAGCTCACGGAGTGACGTGTGTCTTCGCTTTTTTAAAAATGTTTAGGTTTGGTTTATCGAGAAGGTTTTTACTTTTTAGTGGAGGGAGAGGGAAAAAGATAGGTAGAGGAGTAACCAATTTTCAAGTTTTGTTTGGTAGCAGTCTTTTCCTTTTCAAATTGATAGAACAAAATTGTGCTCAATTCGCTGCTCATGCAAATTTGTTTGTCGATCTCCATCGTCTCTCACTATCTAACTTAATTTAGTAGTTTTCAGAAAAAGAAGAAAAAAGAAAAAGGAAAACTGTTTTGGTAGCAGTGTTGTTTTAAACTTCCTTGGGAATATATTAAAATTTAAACACGTAGACGTATTATCTTTGATCTTTGATACCTCATTTTTCACCTTACTATATTGCGCCTTTTACTTTCTAAAACATTTCATTTCTTTGAAGAAAATTTCATAGTTTTTCACTTTACTATGAGTAATATTTTACACTTCTTACTTCATAAAACATTTCAATGCTTTGAAGAAAATTTCATGGTTGGCTGCTTGTGCAACCTACTGAAATTCAATCCTTGAGGACTGTGTTGTTAGTAAAATTCGTCATTGAAGGATTTGAGAAAGAAAAAGGATACATAATCCGGAACTGGAAAATGGAAAATAAAGTAGATTTCACTCAAAAAGTACATTATTGTTTGATTTTAAAGAAATAAAGAATAGTAGTATCTTTTGTGTTCCAAAAAAAAAAACCCAAAGTAACGTATATTTACATTCACTTTCAAGAATAAAAATTAAAGAATATTTCTATCCTCTAAAAATCTCAAAAAAAAAAAAGCCTAGATGACTATAGAGAGCTTTTATTTATTGCAATCCAAAAAAAATATATAATAAATTTCTGATGGATCTCTAATCTTCGTTTGTTGGTGGGGCTTTGGCTCCACTATCACCACCAGCACTAGTAGCGTACAAGTCTGGCTTAATCTCCTCTAGTTGCTGAATAACTTGTTCAACTTCTGGACGAGCTGATGGCGAGGGATCAACACAGTGCAGTGCTAATTTCAAGGTGTTAAGCAGCTCATCACCAATATTTGGTGCATCCCTCATGAGCTCCAAATCAAAGACTTCATTAGTCCACTCCTCCTTCACTATTGATGCTACCCACTGAGGCAAGTCCATTCCATTCATCGGCTCACCTGGTGATTTCCCTGTCAACAGCTCCAAGATGATCACACCAAGGCTGTAAACGTCAGTCTTTGTGTTGGCATTCTTGAGCTTTGAGAGCTCAGGTGCGCGGTAGCCTAAAGCTCCTGCAGTAGCAATCACGTTGGTGTTGGCAGCAGCAGTCATTAGGCGGGAGATGCCATAGTCTGCAATATGTGCATTGGTTTGCTCATCGAGGAGTATGTTGCTAGCAGTGAGGTTTCCATGGATTATGTTCTCTTTCTTGTGGAGGTGGTTCAGTCCACGAGCAACGCCAATGGCTATGTTCATCCTTGTTGGCCAACTGATGGTGGTCTCTGGCCCACGAGCTGCATATACAAGAAGATGAGAGATACCAAAAAAAGGGGACTTCATAGTTAGTATAGCACGATTGAGCAAAATAGTTTCCGAGTATGGATATGGGAAAATGTCCAAAACCCTTTTCGTTATTGGCATTG
Organism: Turnera subulata; assembly: GCA_028386065.3. Classification (NCBI taxonomy): domain Eukaryota; kingdom Viridiplantae; phylum Streptophyta; class Magnoliopsida; order Malpighiales; family Passifloraceae; genus Turnera; species Turnera subulata. The sequence continues at coordinate 29,826 of JAKUCV010002377.1, forward strand.
AAGATTCATCCTTTTTATCATTTTTGCAGACCACAAAGTAAGTTCACAAAAGTGATCAAAATATAGTCAAGAAATTCCAATGACATGGCAAAAATGTATAAAGTGATTAGAAGAGCCTACTTACCGTGGAGGAAAGATGCTAGACTCCCTCTTGGCATATAATCAAAAACAAGAAGCTTCTCTCCTTTTGGTCCCAAGTAATATGCCCTTAGTGCCAGTAGATTTGGATGACGAATCTTGCCAATGGCAGCAGCCTCGGTTTCAAACTCTCGCTGGCCCTTTGTAGTCTTTTCTCTCAACCTTTTCACCGCAACTTGATTCCCATCCTCTAGTGTTGCCTTGTATGCTGTTCCATATGTACTCTTCCCCATTATCTCCGCAGTTGCACACAGCAAATCATCAGCTGTGAACACAAATGGCCCATCAAAATGAACTAGTTTCCCGCCCATTTCGCCACCGGATTCAACTTCTGCACCACCTGCAGGGGCTCCCTTCTCAGTTTTCCCCACTACTGCTGCTTTAGTCACTGACTTTCCATTCTTTTGGTTTTTGGCAGCCCTTTTCCTCATCAAACAACAGAGCAGAATGCAGCACAGTACAAGTAAAACACCAAGGAGAGCACCGCCCGCTATGAGGGCAATGTCCTTGATACTAAGTTTGCGGTGACGATGTTTAGGTGCTTCTTGTGGTGTAAGAGCTGGAAGAATGGCGGGCGGCGGTGAAGCACATGGAGTGGAGGCACTGTATCCGCAAAGTTGAAGATTTCCCACAAAAGAACTTGAATTGAACTTCTTTGAAAGGAGAGAAGGAACAGGACCAGAGAGATTGTTGTACGAGACATTGAAGGAAGTGAGATTGGCCAAGTGATCAAGTGAGACTGGAAGTCCCCCACTGAAGTTGTTTTGGGATAAATCAAGTTGGTTGATGCTAGAAAGGTTTCCAATGGTGACTGGGATAGGGCCTTCAAATTTGTTATTTTTCAGGTCAAGGACTGAGAGATTATGTAATCTGTCAAAAACTTCTGGGATCTGGTTGTCAAGGAGATTGCCACCCAGGTTCAAGGAAACTAGGGAGGAGAGATTGGAGAAGCTAGAAGGAAACTTTCCACTGATAGCATTGTTTGACAAATCTAGGCTTTGCAGCCTTGAAAGACTCCCTAGCTCACTAGGTATGGTCCCAGAAATGTGATTATGACCCAGAGAAATCTCTTGAAGCAAATCTAACTTACTAAGCGTAGCTGGAATATTACCAGAGACGCGGTTATGATCAAGGGTCAAGAACTGAAGTAGGTAACTTTTGTTCCCCTCCCCACCCCAAGAATCTGGGATACTTCCAGAAAGATTGTTGTGTTGGAGAGCAAGGAAAATGAGAGACCGGGACCGAGTGAGACTAACAGGGACAGGACCCGTCAAAGAGTTAAAGCTCAAATTAAGTCTATATAACCTAGTGGAATTGGCAAGACTAGGAGGAATACTACCAACAAGCGAGTTGTTACTTACATCAAGTGTTTGAAGAATGGGGCAGTTACCTAAGGAAGCAGGAATGGAACCCGAAAGCCGGTTGTTGAAGAGGTAAACACCTCTGAGATTGCGGAGGAAGCCAAGAGACTGAGGGATAGCTCCAGCTAGAACATTGTCATGCATGCTAATCTTTCTTAGTGCTTGAAGCTGTCCAATCTTCTCGGAGATTCTGCCACCTAGTCCCTTCCAAGGAAGCTGGATGGCAATAACCTCTCCCTTGACACATTTGATCCCCACCCACCCACCAGAGCAAGCTCCATACCCACTGTCATTCCAGCTGCGTAAGTACCCTCTGAAGTCAACAAGCTCATTTTTAATGGCCCGAAGAGCTTGATAGTCGGCTTGTGCGACTACCACACCATCCCATTTCTGGCCTGAAGCAAATCGAGAGCTGGAAGCTAGAATAAACAAGAATAGATTAACATAGAGAAAGTACTTGCCCCGGAAAGGGTAAGTATCTTCCATGAACATGAAAAAAGAAGAAACAATGAATGTCAAGAAGAGCAACAGGTTGTGATGGGATTGGAAATGTTATATCCCTCCTTTCTCTCTTGAATGATGGAGGGTTTGAAGAAGATATGGAAGAAGGAGAGTGTTCAAGGTGGGCGTGATGTAGAGTGGAAATGCAGAGGAGGATGTTAGAAAGCAAAAAAGGGCCGGAGATAAAGGAGGGGAGGGAGGTGCGCGAGTCTTTGGTACTTGTGTTTCTGGTAACGGCTAGTTTCACTTGCATACAATATGTCTTCCCTAACGTTAGCCAGCAGAAACCAGGTCTCGCCTGATCGTGGTCTTTTTCTCCAACGGCTCTATTTCCTGTCTAGGCAGGCACGTGAGGCACAGACTTGGTCAATCCAAGAACTATACGTGACGACGTAAGTAGCCACGTCATGACGTGGCAATCTTCTTTCTTTGACCGTCGACGTGGCAATCTCGTTAAAAAGTAATTGTCGTACCTTCTCTTCCCACTTTTTGGCAGAAGTAAAAAGATGCCGACAGGCTTTTTTTTTTTTTTTTTTTTTTGAACGATGAGCAAGCATACGGATAAACCAGCACGATTTGCATAATCGTGGTTAGCTAAGTTCGTGCTCCTGCCGGATTCCAATCCTTTACCATGTTCTCTCGATTAACGAGAATGGAGTTCTTTCCTTGTGTGTTTTGCTTATAACATTAAAGGGCTTCAAGAGATTATTACTACACTTAAAAGAGTTCAAACCGAAGGTTAGAGCGGAAGGCCAAATACAGGAGATTTTCACCGTAAGCCAATTCCAAACAGCTCTGAAATACCAAAAGAAATTAGGACGCAGAAATCCAATCATATAGATCCGTTGGAATACACTTCATCATTTGAGCATGGATGAACCATGTCCGCCCAAATTGTAATTACAGAATTACAACTCCAAAACCCATATTTATCGAGACAAGAAAAAAAGTTTGGATCCCTGTACAGAAACATGAAATGATAGTACCACCAAATGCAACCATACAAACAAGTATATATGCAAACATATCCAGCAGGAGAGGCAAATAAAACCGTACAACAATTGAATCACTGGGCCGTCTGCGTCCAGATATATCATCAATTTAGCCGTGGAAAAGAAGATTGGAATAATCAACCGTAATAAACATCCCATGCCTCAAAAGCTGGCAAAAAACTGATAGGGAACATCAGCAGATAAATGTATTTTTCAACACCTTCACTACATAACAATTACCAAACGATCTCCCCGTTACCAAAATAGTTCAAAATTCAGTATAAGGTGTCATCACTAAAATGGCCTCTAAGATGCATTGTAATATTAGATCAAACGGGAGCACTAATAGAATCTTCCAACTAGTAGTCAGAGTTGCACAACTGTACAAGCTATATCTTTAAACGTTTGGATTCTTGTATAGAAAAATGAAATGGGAGCGTCATGCAAACATACAATCCACAGCCCCAAAAGCTAGTACAAGCAAATGAAGCCACGAACAGTGGCTTATAGTGCAACTGTAACCATATATATACAAAGCCATCCTAAGATCTCAAAATTCTGTGTCAACAAATCTTCATTAAATTTATCAAAGGAAAAAGTAAATTGGAATAATCAACTGAAATAAACATCCCCATGCCTCTCAAAGGCTGGAAAGAGGCAGTAGCTGACTTTTTAACATTTACACTAAATACCTAATGCTCTCCTCGCATCCAAAATAGTTGAAGATCAGCAGAAAAACTAGATTTGGTTCTAAAATGATAAATATCTACTGAAACCATCTAATGCACCTAATACTAAATACGTAATGCTCTCCTCACATGGAAAATAGTTGAAGATCAGCACAAGAACAAGATCTGGTTCTAAAATGATAAAGATCTACCGAAGCCATCTAATGCACTTAATAGGAGGAAAAGGAGGGATCATATCCACTAGATTCATACCTGCGAAGGTAGGAGCACAGGTGATCAGAAGTCATAATAGAATAAATTCAACTATTTCACTAGCCTTTACCATGGCGCAACCAGAATGATATACAACCATAACACCATAGAAAGGCCGGGATCAAACCTGGAAATAGTGAACTGCAATATTGTCGATGGAAGAGGCATACAAACTAAATCAGCAGCAAAGTAAGAATATGGACCAATTCAATCAATAAAATAAAATACGCATCCTCATCCTAGAAATGAAGTGATCAGAACAACGGGTGGATGATGATCTTGTTCACAGAGGATGCGTTTATCATTAACTTACATCTTTGGAGCAAGCAAGAAACTGATAAAACACATGAATTAACAAATTTTTCTATAGCTTTTATAGCTGTGACCTGTAGAGTAATTGAATTACAATGTGCATGACAAAAAAATTGCCTAGATTTATAGATCCATACAAAATCCACAAGAAAGACTGGAGATCCATTACACATTTAACCAATATTCACCCTAGGTATAACGAAAGAATTCTCCAAAATATAACAAAATATTTATTCAGTGTAGCAAAAAAAAAACAAAAAAATCATTGATTGACCAAAACCATATTACCCAAACCACCTCCTCTTGGATCCATTAAATCCTCTCCTCAAACGCGAGCGGCAACCACCGGAGCAGCAGTGGCGGCGACATTGGAGGCGGCGCTGCCGAGGAAGGACAGGAATCCGGTGGCAGCGGGCTCCTGCTCGTCCAGGAACAGATCTTCAGGGGCCCTGAACGCGCCGTGAGCACAAACAATGGCGACTCCAACCATGAGAGCTGAGATGAGCACAGATCCAACGCTGGTGAGGAAGACCACGACGACGCTGAGGACGACGAGGATGCCGAGGGTCTCGCGGTCGGAGAAGGTGCGGCCGAAGAGGACGAGGGGCTGATCAGAGGGGCGGAAGAGGTAGAGGAAGAGCCAGGAGGCGAGGAGACCGACGAGGAGGAGGAGGGAGAAAGGATGGGAGAGGAGGGAGAAGGCGAGGATGAGGGCGATCGCGGAGAGGTAGTTGACGCGGAAGTAGGAGTAGTTCTTGCGGATGCGGAGGGCGGCCTCGGACATGGACTCCGGCTTGGAGAAGGCGGAGCGGTCGGCGAGCTCGGCCCAGGGGCGGCGCTGGGCGAGGCCCTGGCGGACGGAGTCGGTGATGTGGTTGATGAAGGCGCGGAAGGCCGGGGTGGCGATCGGGGGCTGGGACTCGGCGGAGGCGACGGCGGGCTGGGGGTTGGAGAGCGGGAGGATCGGTGGCGCTGAGGACGACATTGTTGTCTGTCGGTGAGGTGGTGCGGGTTTGGCTCGCTTCGAGATCTGGCTGGCTTTAGAGAGAGAGAGAGAGGATTGGGAATTGAGGGAGAAGGGGATTTAGGGAGCAAGTAATGTGACTATGTTTAGGGAGGGATGGATTTTAGGGGTTGAATTTCTTTCACGAAGAGAAAAGAAAGGGCGCAGAGAGAGAAAATTAACAGAGACGTGGAGGGAGGAGAAGGACGTTTTACGGTGTTGTTTGTTAGTTGCTTCCGCGTTAAGGAAGATTTTGCTGCCGACGCGGAAACGGGGTAAACGGAGTTTTCTTTTCTTCGTTAGTTGATGACGACTTGCATTTCTTCCGTGTTTCGCCTCTCTTTCTTTCTTGGTAAAATCAACAACGTTTCATGACCAATGAAAAGGTGGCATGTCAGCTTTCGAGACCAGCTGTAAAACCAGTTGACTTGCTGGGCCTCTCGTGGGCTTTTCTCACCAGGATCTATATTTCAACTAATTTACAATTCCTGAGCTTACCATTTCTTCCGCATTTAGTCACGATCAGAGCCCGAAATAATGAGAGACTCGGTGTGGAAAAACGATAACCCCGTCAACCATTTTTTCCAACACCGAAAATATAACGCAGACAATCGGCCCAATCGATACTAAGGCAGTATATACTCCGGTTTTAATTTTATGAGCTAGAGATTTATTGATGGAAAACCAACATTTGGCTCACCATCCCCTCATCATCGACACCATTTCCTAATTTCGCCGGCATTAAATAGCAGAATACACAACCCCCACGCCACGCGCATTAACCCGAATATGTGAGGGAGGCTTTCGCTCAGTATATAAGTCGCTAGCCATCAATTTCAATTAGGCCCCATTAACCCTGTCAAAAATGACAGATTAACCGCGACACTACGGTTCTCTAATTTTCTAATAGCAGCAGGACCATAGCGTATGGAGTGGGCAAGCTATCGCAAGCAACCCACTACTTTCAAGAAAATAAGACTGATAAAAGCATAATGAATATCAACATCAAAATAGAAGATTGCACATTACGCATAAACCATGCAATTCTAACTTGAGTAAATTGTTCAAAAAGATAAATCAATCAACAAGATTATGAAAAGAAGTCAGCCAAGCATAAAAAGTTGGTTGTCGAACGCACTCAACTGGAAGGCAATACGCTGAAATCTCAAGTCAAAGCACCGTCTTATAAAGTAAGCCAACAATGGCAGCAAAGAAGTTACTAACACTTGCGCATCAATCATTCATTAGTACCAGAGTACCATAGGCAATCCCAGGTGAATACTAAAAAGCATTTGACGTCCACATCTTATATGCCTACAACCACATATAACATCATATTCTAAGACCAAGTTCTGAATCCATTGCATCAAACTCTCGAGCCTTGAGCAATCAAGTGCAGAAGATTCATTTAGAAGGTGGAACCATTCCATCCAAAGTCAGAGCCCTGCAAAATGAAGTTTAATCCAACCATAAGCAACAAGTAGTAGAAAAAACTGGGTATCATAAGATATAACGGGACCAGCATAACTTGGATCTGAAAGAAAAGTTTGTAACCATGCTTGTTGTGTCAAAACAGTAAAGACGTATTTACATGATCTAGTGCTGGTGTAAAGCATGCAAACACTGTGCATATTCTTGGCTTTGGTGGGCCTAGAAAAACAGGAAGAATAAAATGAGAAGACCCCATGTGCATGTCAATGACCCATCTTCCTAAAAAATGAAAGCAAAAGTTTCATAATAGCTTGCCTTGGTGTCCTCAAATTTGATGAAGAATCGTGACTTGGGCACATTCAACTTGGTCTCAACAATTGATGCAATTGCAGCACTGAGTTTCTTGTTCACAGTGGGGTTAAGACCACCAATCGATGCCAATTCACCGTAAGCTGCTGGCTCCTGAGTTCCGCCAAATGCTATGGGCACTGATCCCTTCAACACAACCATCACATACTGCAAAATAACATAGTTAAAGGCATTTATGGGGAACCAATTATAATATAAAGCCCACAAGACAATTCACTGTTAACTGTAAAATAGATTGTCAAGAAGGAAAAATTCCAGACCAGTTGCAAAATATCAGCATTCCTTGGCAACAAAAGCAAAAAAAATAACCTCACAAAGCAGGGATAAGGCATAGGGTATGGTAACCAATTAGCTACCCCCTGCATACCTCCAAAACTTCCAGAAGTTCCCGTTCTGATAACAGACAAGGAGCGCTGCTACTTATAAAAGCAACAAAAACATAGTCTAGGGCATAACTTATTCAGCTCAGAATCAGAATAAGAAAACCCAAAACTCTCCTGTCATAAACCCAAGCACCAAACCACAAGCACCATTGCAGCAAACCAGGCTTGAGAAAAGTTTCTAACTCTGTGCGGTAAGCCATCCATTGATAATTACGATTCACCAAAACTGAGGTAGGAAGAATAATTGAAGAAAGTAACAGCAAAACAGAAACAAAAAACTACATCAAGTAAAACTGATGGAAGCATTGGTCATAGCTGTAGCTTCTGCAACATCATCGAACCAGCCATTAGCCTATCTTGATCCCCATACACCAAAAGAGAGAATACATCAAAAGATATGTTTACAATAAGCAAACCACGTCATAGAAATGCTCTACTGTTCCCACATTGTAAGCACTTTTAACTTTTCCTTACTCCTCAGCCACTCAAATTAAGAAGCAAATAAACCCACTAATTACCACTTAAAATACACAGATCATATACCCATCTAACCAACAAAACTTAAGGAAACGAAGGATTAACTCAACACCAAAAGACCCTCTACCAGTTGAGTAACTCATATCTTCCCCCATACTAGTTTCCAGGTCAGCTAATTAACAATTAAGAAGATCACATCGATTAGGGTTCTTCCGGGGAACGCAAAGCAACAAAACACGGTAGATTTTTCTAGAATATGGACATAGAAGTGTTAATCTGAAAGAAAATAAAAAAAGTAATAATAACTCATTAACAAGTCCAGATTAAATTGCTTTAGCAGACAAAAATAGTACTGCAGGTACTACAACTGGAACAGAGGAAAATAAAGGAAAACGGTTGCTGATTCTTACGGACTCGGGTTTGCCGATGATGCTGGCGACGGAGGAAGTGGCTTCGGCGAGGATAGAGGAGGTGTCAACGCCGTCCAAGCTGACGTTAGTGGAGAGATTAAGGCAAGGCATTTTCCTTTTTCCGTCTGGTTAGCGAAGTTGTACAGAAAATACTAGAAAGAACCGATGAAAGCAAACCCTCACTGGGTTCTCTTTACCTACCAACCATCCGTTTTATTATTGCCCAAAAGAGAGGCAGCATTTTTTTTCCCTTTTTCTTTTTTTTTTCTGCTAAAGGGGAGGCATCTTTTAAATTCTAAACTGCCGAAAATGTCCTTGGCATTCATTGCCATTTTTATTTTAGGCAAAAACCTAATTTCACCCTTGTGTTATACACCATATGTCAATCTGCCCCCTAATTTTCATTAGATCAATTGAAAGTTGTGTTTCTAGAATTGAGTCAATTTTGCCCTTTAAATTTTAATTTGGTTCGATTGAATGAATGTTTGTGTTTATAAAGTTGGATCAATTTGTCATCTGAGTTTGCAAAATTGGTTCAGTTCAAGTGGACACCTACCAATTTTTTATTTGTCCATGTCATTTAATTTATTTCTATGAACAATCCTAACTTTTGTCTGGTATGACACATCATTCACTTAGTCTATATTAATCAGAATTAATTAACTATAATTTTGGTCAATGGTAAATTGACTTCATTTTTCAACATAGATATTCAATAGATCCGAATTAAAATTCAAGAATAAATTGACTCAATTTTTAAAATTCAAGAATAAATTGACTCAATTTTACAAACACAAAAAGTCAATCAACCCAAATTAAAACTCATGGAACAAATTGAACCAATATGTATTAAGTGGGAGTGAAATTGGAGTTTATGCCTTTATCTATACACTTTTTCAATACCAGTATCAGTGTTGCAGAAAATCAGTGACGAAAAAAGTACGGTAATTAAATAGAAAGTATATATATCCATTGCCGTCTCTTTTCTCCTTTCTTTCTTTGTTTACAGAACCCGAATAGCTTCGAGCCCAAGTCGGGTGTATTTCTGGCCCATTTTTATAGTACTTTAGCATCAAAAAGGACAGGGAGACTGTTCAACTAGAAGCTCGTGGGCCGGACGCACACAACATGGGCCTTACGGTAAGTATTATCATTTTTTTAGCAATAATAATTATCATATTAATAGGTAATAAAGTTATTTTTTTAAAGAGGAATAGGTTAAAACTTAAAAGTGCCATTGAAAGTCATAAAAGAATTATATTTGTTGTAGAACTGATACCGTTTGAGAAATCCGCAAATCATTAACCGGTTTGTTGGCCCAGATTTAGGCTAACAATTGGTTGACATCTTATTATTTTTTTTTATTGTTAATTAATGATGTAAGAGTATATTATTAAAAATTTAGTAGCAATAATTCAATTTTATTTTGGAGATAAAAAGATGACATAGATATTGCAAAATATTCATACATCATCAGACAAGCAAAGGAATTGAAAGCTGACAATATTAGACAACGAAGTAGAAGAAGAAGAAAGCTGACAAGAAGTCCCATCATTATTCTGGAATGAAAAGCATCATCCTGGTTACACATGGAGTACAATTTTTGCATTATTACAATTTGGAGGTGCTGTTGCTTCCAGCGGTGGTGTCATAAACCTTGAGGAAGAAACGTGTTCTGGGTATGGACAACTTGTCCTGAAAGATTGTGCCAAGAGTGGCAATCAAATTCCTCTTCACTTGCTTGTTAATGCCCCCCATTGCCACCACCTCCCCATATGCAGCCGGCTCTTTGTTCCCGTTAAATGATATGGGAACCGATCCTTTGAGAATGACCATCACAAACTGCCCAAAATAAAAAGTATTATGACAGTGACAATGAATTAAATATATGATGATTTTTACACATTTTGCTATGTGATATTGGGTACTGCAGGACTAATTTACCTTGACTTTTTCAGAACAAAATATATATATGGGTTTGGGGCACATTGATGTGATAGATAGCAATAGTAATGTGAATGCGTTTCTGGGCCCTACATTTATTTTTGATGGTGTATAATAAACCGACTGATTGATTCCCAGCTCATTTGTTCACCTTATTCCCATGATGTGATATTTCATATGTATCTAGTGCCAAGTGTGACCATCCAACTAGAATTTCGTTATTGGACAAAACACCTAGAATTTCGTTTTGCTTTATCTGGTTTTATCCAAAGAATTTCATCTGCTTTTTTTTTTTTAAAACAGAGAATATTTAGTTTGCTTCAATGACTGTAAAGATTAGTAACCTGGCCGGCTGGCCCTCCAGACTTCTTGTTGACACATTGTAAGCCAATGATATTGACTTACTTATTTTGGCAACCCACTCCAGGTCTCCGATCATTTCAATGCTCAGTAATCTACCGCCGCGAGATTGGAGCAACTTCTAGTTATGCTATGATACCATATCAAAAGTCCAAAATATGAGTTATATTACCAGTTCCTTTAATTATTCCTCTTTGAGTTTTCTAATTATGTTTCTACTAGTCCATTTTTAGAAAGTTATTATATCCTAACATTAATAGTGATTCCCTTTCTCATTCAGACCAAAACAAAAATAGTGATTCTCTTTATCCCTTTTCAAGATTTTAGTGGTTTTAACCTTTATTTTATCGTTTTGTGGTTTTCAATTGCTCATATAGGATCAAACCTATTGAATCAACAGCATAAAAGCATTAATTTTCTGAGATATTATGCAAATCACCTCAACACCATATAAACTCAAACCACACACTCGAAGGGAGTCGGAACTCTAGCTACATACAGAGCTATTTCTTGATTGGCCAAAAAAAAAAGTATTACTAGGATCAAATGTTTTGGATCTAACATCAATCAAGCACAAATCCTAGTTTAATTCCTACACAGAGATTTACAAAAATATAATTTTAGAAATTAAGTAGCTTATTAATACACGTGATAAAAAAAATTGACGCCTGTGATGAATTGTGTGCATTACTAAATTACAAAAAAATAAATAGAAAATAACGTTTTTATTCTTTTGCTTTCGCACTGGTGTCCTAGGCTAACCCACCTTTAAGGGATAACAACGGGCCCAGACTAATTCAGCTCATGGCATGATTGAAACCATAAAGGTTGGCGCCACTAGCCCCTAGAGTACTTCGTTCCCAAGACTCGAACTCGAGATCTCTTGGTTAAGCTAGAACAACTCCAACCAGTTGATCTAACCCATCAGGGCTAGAAAATACCGTATTTAAACTCTATTTTGGGTGAAAATATCTACATATAAAACTGCTGAGATATTAATCCCTATTTTACGCATTGACCAGATTATGGTTTATAATTATGTATTATGCTTGTACACACTTTGTTATTTGTATCAATATATATGCATTGACCATTGACCATGTTGAGCTACCTGGCATAGCATGTGGGCGTCCACTATTTTAGTTTCAGCCTCATTTGCTTAGCCAAGAGGAAATATAATAGTAAGGACAACTTGCTCCAAAAACTTAAGGTCAAACCAAAGAGAGATGGAAGTAGATAGAAACTCAATGGCATATACTCCTGATTTCCGCAAGAAAAATAAACCTTACTAGCATAATTTGAATCGGCAAGTTAACCCAAGCCACCCAAATGCCTAATGCACGGAAAGATAAGGATGCCAATATGATCCAGACAAAAATGCAATGTGCATATATATCCACTAGAAGTCTTGTGTACACTTCTAGTAAAAAATAATAATAATGGCGTTATCAGTGAAGGACTTTATCCCCCTCACGCCATTGAAAATCAACTGCCATGAGTTGCAGGGAAAGATGCATATGAGCTTCCTCTGTTAACATCAAAATTGATAACACTTATCCAAAATATGCTGCGAAACATGGATTTCAGGCCACAGAAAGTTCAAGACCCACTAAGCTGTAAGAATATGAAAAAGAGGAAGAGAAGAATAGAGAGTTTTACATGTTCAGGCTTGCCGATGATGGTCGCAATAGCTTTTGTGGCCTCGGCGAAGATGGGATCCTTATCAACTTCATCAAGGTTCAAATTAGTGGTGAGGTAAAGGCAAGGCATGGCTCCTCCTCTTGGCTCTTGCTTGGCCTGGCTGTGAACAAATAAGTAGTACTTAGTATATAAGGGTGTGAAAACTGGACCCTGTAGCCCAGCAAAAAGATAGAACTAGAAAGGGGGAATCTGCTCTAATGGTATCAAATACCGCTACAAGGATTAGTTATTTATAGTCGAGGAAATGTGGGTATTGTAGTGTAGCATTATTCGTATAAAATGTCCCTCCTGCCCTCGGTAAAGACTACTTCGTCATCCTGACCTCTGTGGACCAATACACCCACTTTAACTTTCCTATCAAGTCTCCTCCATTGTTGTTGCCATATGTATTGAGGTGAGTTGGGTGGGACAGCGAAATATGGCTGCAACTGAAAATGATAGCACAGACCGCAGCACCGGAAAGTGTGGATTGGACCATTAAAAATAGTGCACCATAAAGTCTGACGCCTGTGTCTGTAAACCGGTATTAAGTTTGAAGCCGAAATTTTGTGTAGGCTATTTTTGTAGGCACATGTTGGTGTATTAGGAATTGTATCATAAGCACGTGTTTTGAACAACCCAGAATCCTGTCGACTTTGTTTCTAACCGGGACCAGGTGATAAGTGGGTAGAATATTATGGTTTCCCTCCTAATCACTCTGGGTTAAATTTATGAATTTCTATTGTTACGAATGAATGATGAATTGTGGGTTTTTACTACGATGGAAGTTCATTGGATAACTTCCCTCCCTTTGGTGTTGGACGAAGAAAAACCCAAATCAGTGAATCACCAAACGCTTCCGTTGAACGCCCAGCTTAAGCAAAACCAATTGGTCTATAACTTTGATTTATTATCACCTTCCCGAGAATGACAAATCTTTTCCACCTGTAGTTGTCATCATAATTCATGCAAATTTCACGAACTTGAGAAGAATTTCTTGTTGGAATTAAATGGAATAGACTATCACGTCGCTAAGCCTAATTTAACATTTTTTAAATTCTAATTAAATAAACAATTGAACATAGACTATCTAATGGACAACTGAACATATTTATTAATGGAGAGAGTAATATTTTCAAGTAGTTCCAGATTTCACAATCCTTGCAAAAAATCCTAGCTATATAGGAAAGATGAGATGGCGATTCGAGAAAAATGATTCTTCTCTCTTTTGTCGTATATGTATATTGATGCCACTATAAAAACCTAACTTAAACTATGTTTATTTATAAGCACCAACTTATTTACCAAGTCATATAAAAACCTAACTTCAACTTTTAATTAAGCTTAATATTTATTAGATTATTTCAATAATCAACTAGACCATAGTAAAAATAAAATTCCATGTATCATTATTATTTGTGTTCAACTATTAGATAAAAATCCAACATTTATATCCACTATTTGAAGAAACATAGTCCCGTATTCTTATAAAAAAAAAAATGGAGATACCATAATACATCTTGCTTCTGCGCATGATGTCAGGGAAGAAATAGTACCCTCCTACAACTTTGATTAAACGTGCATTCAAAGGTCTGCTATCCTAATGGGCATTCCCCACCTTTTTCTACCAAAAAAAAAGTCTACTATCCTCGGGCACTTGTTACTTGGGACAAATATTCTGAACTTTCATATTAAATATCTAAATTTAGGTATGAATTTTGGAATCCATTATTTTTTTGGGTTTTTTTTTGATACTATTATTTTTTTTGGTTAACTTTGACAAGTTGATATATAGCTAAAGTGCTAAACGGTAGTCAAGTTAAACCAATCTTTATGTTATGAGATTATGATTATTTTTTTTGTCAAGTTAAACGGTTTACACTCCGATGCTTAAGTCGATGTAATGCTGGTATACCTGACGACCGAATTAATATGGAAGGTTGAAAAAAAGAAAAAATTGTTGCATAGCCTGACATGCGAGAAGGTTATAAACGATTTGCTCATGTCAGTTTAATTGTAGGCACGTTTGTGAATTGCCAATGCAGCAAATATGATTTAGGTATTTCTCCTTCCCTTTTATATTTTACTATTTAAAAATTCACTTATGCTGCCTCTTTGACAAGGACGATTAGACACATACAATTAAAATATTGCAATTGTGTGGCTTGGCTCCTAATTTTGAATGACTTCAAGCTTGGTTCAGTTAAAAATTTTGAAAGCAAGTCTTTAGCCATGGGTTTGGTTTAAAACTTGCACATCGAAAAATTAATATATAAAGACGGCCAATTATGCCCTTTTTTTTTTGTTGGAGAAATGCGCATAAATTAGAAGAACAATTCAAAAGACATCCGATACCGAAAATATTCATTTTAAATTGCTTGTTGGCATAAGTATTGCCTTCTTTATCTGATAATTAAATAAATAAAAAAAGTATCGCCTTCCTTATCTTCTATTTGGTGTTTCTTCCGTGAAATAAGATTAGCGTGGCCAGTGGCAGTCCTTACAGTAGCAGTGTAAGTCTATAAATCGAGATTATGCGGCATTTAAGCCACTAGGCTGTATTTTTTATTATTCTATATGTTTAAGTATTTAGTACAATCATACTTTCTTTTTCTTCATTAAGAAAACAAGTTTCATGCCGTGCACAACGTTTTACATAGTGAAACTATAATGGTTGATTGCCTCATCGCTGTACGTTACACCATAAAGATTTATGGCCAAGTAAAATAATGTACAAGTTTATCGTGCTTGAACGATTCGGACATTTCTTCAAAAGCGCACAAGTTACAGTTTCACACTGCACATAGTGACATGGCAATAATATGAAGAGTGAATGCGAAACAATTAGCAATGTTATTAAAACCGGATTCGCCATCCAACCGGTGAATGCAGTAAAACATAATAACCGAGGTTCGATCAGTTCGACCGGAATTTGATCATCTTACTTATTTTATTTTAAAAAGTAATTTATAAGCATGTAAATTTACGCCTATATATAATTCTTGGACATTTAGGTTAAGTTTTATATCTATTTTGTTTTGGGGCAAAGTTTAGTTTTAGCCCCAAAAAGAAAATTACCTTGGCCCATGTTAAAGGTTTAAATATAAAAGAATAAGAAAAAAATGAGTCTCCCGTTCCACTCCTTCTCCGCCTCTGTTTTTTCTTTTTTTTTTTTTATCTTTCTCATTTTTTTCTTCTCTCTTAGTTGTAGATCCTCTCCACCTCAACTTACACCTACACCCGAAATCTAAAACCACCAGAATCAACCCTTTCTTTAGATCTTTTTTCGTTTTGCTTCTATTCTTTTTCCCTTTTCTTGCAACCATGCCAATGAGGTGAATTGACATGAAAAGAACTTAGAGAGATGATGCCTGTTGGGCCTGGTGGCACTATCTTGCGGAAACAATAACACTTCACAAGGAAATAAACAAGTGGAGGACAAAAAGAGATAAACGACACACAGTATTTAACGTGGTTCACCCAAACACCGGGCTACGTCCACAATCCCGATCCCACCGGAAAAACTTCCACTATAAAAATAGTAGGCTTACAAGAGAGACTTTCTAAATTTTAGGGGTATAACAAACCTAGAGTTCTACCCAAAATAGTGCCCCACAAGGTGTTTCCCAAGTATTTGTCAAAAATATCCCCAAGGTATTTTTTTCTCACTATTTTGTCACTCCCTAATTTAAGAGGGGAATTTGAAGAAAAATATTTTCTTCCTAATTTTTTCTTCCCTCCCACACACTCTCTCTTTCACTCTCTTATTCACAATTGTTGTGAATATTGGGATGATTTGGATGATAAATGAGTTGCCTATTTATAGGCAACTCACAGGGACCATTGTGCAAAAAATTCACAATTGCAGGGACATGGGAGCAAAATCTATAGTGCTCCATTTCCAGCTTTGTGCGCCACTCCTTGGTGCTCCATTTCCTTAATGCAGCACTTGTTTGTGGTGGCCCCTAAAAGGAGGAAACGCACCAACAATTCTCCCCCTTTCCTACTATATGGGGGAATCCACCATCCCGGCAGCTTCGCGGCAATATTCAAACTTCCCTCTTGGAAGTGTCTTCGTCAGCATGTCAGATCCATTCTCCTCTGTATGGATCTTCTCGAGTTGCAACATCTACTTCTCCAGTACATCCCTGATCCAATTGTATCTCACATCAAAGTGTTTCGATCTGGAAAGAAAGGTGGCATTCTTCGCAAGATGGATAGCACTTTGACTATCACAAAATAGCTGATAACTATCTTGCGAGAATCCAAGTTCAGTTAAGAACTTCTTCATCCACAATAACTCCTTGCATGCTTCCGTTGCTGCAATGAACTCGGCTTCTGTAGTTGACAGAGCAACACACTTCTGTAACCTTGATTGCCATGACACAGCTCCCCCTGAAAAATTAATCAGGTATCCTGATGTAGATTTTCTGGAACTAACATCACCAGCCATATCTGCATCAGTGTATCCAATCAGAACCGGTTTGTCTTCTCCATAACATAAACACATTTTGGAGGTACCTCGAAGATACTTGAAAATCCACTTGACAGTATTCCAATGCTCTTTTCCAGGATTAGAAAGGTATCGGCTCACCACTCCGACAGCGTGAGCAATGTCTGGTCGGGTACATACCATGGCATACATCAAGCTTCCCACTGCTGAGGCATATGGAATCCGCTCCATCTCTTTCTTCTCCTCACCCGTAGATGGACTCTGCTCAGGACTTAGTCTAAAGTAGTTAGCAAGAGGACAGCTGACTGCTTTAGCTTTATCCATGTTGAATCGTTGAAGTACCTTCTCTATGTACTTCTCTTGGGACAGCCATATCTTCTTGGCTTGTCGATCTCGAACAATTCTCATCCCGAGAACTTGTTTTGCTGGCCCCAAGTCTTTCATGGCGAAAAACTTGCTTAGTTGTGCTTTCAAGCTGTTGATTCTGGAAACATTCCGGCCATCAATCAGCATATCATCCACATAGAGCAATAGGATGATGAAGTCATCGTCAGAAAATTTCTGAACGAACACATAGTGGTCTGAAGTAGTCTTCTTATAGCCCTGCTGCTCCATCACAGACTCGAACTTCTTATACCACTGTCTTGGAGCTTGTTTTAAGCCGTAAAGGCTCTTCTTCAAACTGCAAACATAATCCTCTTTTCCTTTCTGCTGGAAACCCTCTGGCTGCTCCATGTATATTTCTTCTTCCAAATCACCATGTAGGAAGGCTGTTTTGACATCCATCTGCTCAACCTCCAGGTTAAGACTCGCAGCTAATCCCAGCACTGTGCGGATTGAGGTCATTTTCACCACTGGTGAGAAGATTTCATCAAAGTCAATCCCTTTCCTTTGACTGAAACCTTTGACAACTAATCTTGCTTTGAATCT
>JAKUCV010002378.1:0-29112 GCA_028386065.3 Turnera subulata
TATTTAAGTCTTCCGCTGTGCATACTTTTGCTATTATTGGGCCATTGGGCCGATTGTGTTATTGTTATCGTTTTTATTATGGGCTGTCGAGCCCGGATATTTGTTTTATACACTGTATGCTGAGTCATTTTGGGTTGGGTTGTCACAGTTCCGGCACGTGTTTACTGTGTACGGTAAATACGGGTCGGGGCGTTTCATTATTAGTTTTATTACTCATTTATTAATAAATAGCTGGTTTTTTTAAAAAAAAAATCAAACCGGTTGCTGCTGGTTTTTAGGGGAGTTTTTGGAGCGGTTGAGTTAAGGAATTGGGTTAGTAACATGCATGGCCCATAGGGACACATTTTTTTGATGAATAACGATCCTTCATTAATGAATAAAAAGAAACCAGGGGAGTCATCAAAGAGATAACCCTCCTACTGTACAACTAGAATTCTAACTTTACAGAACCACACAAAGAGAGATAAGTACAAAAGGACTATACCAACAACGGTTTACACACAGGTCCAAACCAAGACAAAATACAATCAGCTTGGATGAGCATGGCGGCCAGATCATAGCAAAAGTTGGGTTGATATGCCTTGAACCAGTTTAAAGAGCGAACCAACGATACCTCCATCATTCTCTCCCAATCCACCTCTACATTATCAAAAATCTTTTTATTCCTACTAAGCCAAATATTCCAAACATTAGCAAAAAATATCACCATCCATGGAGCTCTAGCTTTCACTGAACTAACCAAGTCCATCCATTGAAAAAATAACTCGATCTGATGTGTCCATCTAACATGCGAAAACGACACACCGTTTTGAAGCACCCTCTAAAACCCTAAATTCGGGCAGCCTGCCCAATTTGCAAGTATTTGACTACGGTATCACGATTAGGCTGCCCAGAGAAAATCGAGTTACATGGCCGGCTAAACAAAAAATAGGAGTATATATAATTGGCCAAAACACAAAAGATGGGATCTAAAAAATCCAAAACCCCAACTTATAATTAAGTAATAAAAAATAATAAAAAAGAGGTTTCCACCTATTTTCTCTTTGTTGAATTTTTTATTAGACAAATATATATCCAACAACAACAAGACTTACAAAGCAGGTTCCAGCCAGGCTTAATAAGAAACCATGGGAAAGTGTGGCCCAATCTAGTCTCGAAATTAATCATCTTTTGAGTTGCCTCTCTAAAGTGCTATCACATATCCCCTTAATTTTTTAGGATTATTCACTCCTACAAACTAATTTTAACATTTGTTAGTTAAACCCACTGTCATTATAATAACATCTACCATCAATTTATATATGCAACTCATGAAAATTTATTTGAATGCATAAAAAAGTAAAATTATTTTTTATATACTAAAGGGCATCTCCCTATTTCTCTTTGTGGCTCAATATGTCATCCTTATGAGATGAAACTATTATCAAAGAGTATAATTTTTATGCACCCACCACTATTAGAATTTAAAACTTGAACATTGAGAATTAAGAAAAATACAACAAGCCTTGGTTAATGGATCAAAAAGTAAGATACTTAAGCCTTCTTTTGTTTTTTTTTTTTTTCTTGATATGGAAAAGTATCCCCACACAGTGTAGGACTAATCTCTCCCCAGTTTCCAGTCGGCACCGATCTTCTTCTTTTTTCTATCAACAGTCGACACCGTTTACTAAGACGAACACGTCATGATTACCCCCTGCACATGTTCCATACTTCTCAATGTTCTTCTCCATACATATCTAATACTTAAGCCTTCTACAGTCTACTATTACTTCAAAAAAAAATTAATGATAAGCCGGTACCAAATGAAAAGAGTTTATTTCTGTTTTTGGGTTTTCTGTCTTGTGCCCAGGGCACATGATAATTCCGTAAAAGAAAAAAATAACACAACCAATGAACACCATATTTATAATTACTAGAATAATTATTTGAGTGATTTATATAGTTAATTCAAGAAAAATTCTATCCTGCTCACGCTATACCAATTAATTGGTACGCAAAACTTCCTTATTAATTAGCTAGGTCATCTAAAATTAAAAAGATTCTATTTTTATTGGCCATTAAATAAATAATTTATTTTACCAATTGAAAATCTTTAGGGTTTAGGGTTTTAGGATTTAGGATTTAGGGTTTAGAGTTTTAGGATTTAGGATTTAGGGTTTTAAGGTTTTAGGATTTAGGGTTTAGGTTTTTAGGGTTTAGGATTTAGGGTTTAGGGTTTAGGATTTTGGATTTAGGGTTTAAGATTTTAGAGTTTAGGATTTAGAGTTTAGGATTTAGAGTTTAGGGTTTAGGGTTTTAGGGTTTTAGGGTTTAGGGTTTAGGATTTTGGATTTAAGGTTTAAGATTTTAGAGTTTAGGATTTAGAGTTTAGGGTTTTAGGGTTTAAGGTTGGGGAAGAAAGTAAGTAAAATAAAGAAAAATTTTGAGTTGCTAAAACAAATTATTTATTTAATGGCCAATAAAAATGGAATCTTTTTAATTTTAGATGACTTAGCTAATCAATACCAATTAATTGGTACAGCGTGAGTAGGATAGAATTTCTCGTTAATTCAAGACATAAAAATGAAAGGGTTATTTTACTCATTAAAAATATGATGTTCATGAATTGTTTTCCTTTTCATGAGCTTATCATGTGCTCTTAGTACATAAGATAGAAAATTCCATTTTTATAAATATTTTTCGTACTATGTTTTTGTTTATGGGGTTTTCTATCTTGTGTCCTAAGACACATAATAAGCCACTAAATAAGGAAATGAATTTTCACAATTAATGAATATGTATTAAATAAGTTACATAACACAATTATTGTTCATGGAAGGTTATTTTAGTCACTAAGAAAATAATACTCATTAATTATGAGAATTCATTTCTTTATAGTTACTTATGGAGGGTCACTATTGAATAAGGAAATTTAGGATGAGAGTTCAAATTTATAATTAAAGAAATTAAACAAGGGAATCACTAAATTGATGTTGGAAGCAGTGTACAATTAGCTTAGACGATAAATTGTAAAACATAATTAGTGCGTGAATGAGTACATTCAAGGAGCATTAAAGTGTATTATTTATTCCACATTTACCCCTTACTCAAATAATGTAACATTATTCATGTAAATAATGTAACATTATTCATGTAAATATCGTATGGGACTGGCTTACGATCAGTTTCCCGTATACCATTATGGAAGCTAAAACCATCTTTCTTTATGATCCATCGACAAGGGTAGTCGATATAGCAATCACGATTATAAGAAGGATCATAAAACACATAAGACACCATATTCCCTCTAATGTTCAATGAGCACCAAAACATTGTTGTACTGCTAAGAAACAAAATCCCGTCACGAAATTTGATCTTATATTCGTCGATGCCATAACGTAGACTACGTCCTCCAAGGTTGTGGTCTAAGGAATGGCAGTGAATTTGGAGTCTCGGTTGTGCCAGGTTCTGTATCACCAAAAGTTTGTCCCAATTCCAAAGAGCATTGGAGCGTGACCAAAATTGTGCAACATGGAAAAGAACTAGTAATATAGCCAACTGCCGAAGGCTCATCTTCTCCTCTTTTTTTTTTTTTTCTTTTTTTGTAGAATTTGCTGCAGTGAGAAGAGAGATCGAAGCAGATCAAGTTTGGGTACATGTTATTGTAGAATTGGTGAGAGATTTATATGTGCAAACAGGGGTTGTCAAAAGGGAAGCCGTTGTTTTTTTCTCTCGTTTTATTTACTTTTAACAGCTTCTTCATTAATTTCATACTACTCAAAACTGCATTACTTTACAGGATTAAGAAAACTGCATTACTTCAATAATATAAACTTTCATTCTCAAACAAAAACAATAAAAACCTTAATGGTGGGGATTAAATGGTATCAGTTTATTTCTTGATCTTTGTTATATGAAATCTTGGTTGTTTTATACACAGAACGAAAAAATTAAAAGATACAAGGATTTACGAAAATTGTCTGCGTCTCGAGTTTTTATTATAATGAAAAAAATAGTAGAAAGTTGTATATCTCCACGATCTCATTTGTAAACCTAAGAGATCCTATAACAAAATTCAACCATGAGATCCACAACCGTAACCACCACAAAGTGCATATATAATTTACCAGAATTTAAGACTCTTAAACAAACAGTTATTTACGGAGGAATTAATATTGAAAGCCGGCCCGACTATACCTCGACATGGAACTTGCAATAGAATAGACAGCCAACCCACATATGCTCGAGACCTTAATTTATTACTATTTATTCGTAAAAATTGATTTGTCTTTGACATTTCTTTACACCTGCAACATCTTAGCTGCTCTTTGTCTTTATTTCCATAGTAGTGATTAAAAATTTGTTTCTAATTTTTACCATTTTCGAATATAATTCTAATAATAGACTTATGCTGAAAATTTTTTGTAATTTCTAACTTCAAAATTATATTCCCAGGGATATATCAATTTGTGGATCAATTATTCAATAAACTAAAATTAAAAGATTCTCATAATCAAACATTAGAAAAAAAAAAAAAGATAATGAGTGCAGCTTACATTGAATTACATATTGGCGAATTAGGGGGAAAAAGATCATAAAAATGTTGACAGTTAGATGATAGTTAAAATGATGGTGTATTAGCTTAGCTTTGCTTTTTCTGATGGACTTCCTAGGTGTTTTAAATTAGCTTTTCAACTATTCCAGCTAACACCCTGTACATAAAACTGATTATCAATAAAGACACTCGATTAGTATCAAAAAGAAAATTTCTAATAAATACTTAATTAGTAATGTTTTTCTCAGATTCATAAAAATTGATGTTATTCAATCAAAACTAATTTAAAATAGTAGTATTTTAGGTACCGTAACTATAAAACGTTAACTATAAGATAATTAATACCATTAATATATCCTGAAATTTTGAGCTTTAAGTTAGTTGCTTGACATCAGAAAAACCCAATTGAAAAACATAAGGACATTACTATTTTCTATCCATATATATAATAAATCAAGACCCACCTCAGTGAAATATAATGATGACAATATCATCTTTTATGAAAAGGAAAGTATTCTAGCACGTGACATTTTCTCAATACACATGATATAATTATATACAATAATATTTTTTTATTATTTAGTAAATATGTTAAAGAAAATTTTTAATATGAAATTTTTGTATTCCATTAATTATTTTTAAATTGAGTACAAAAGCTTTGAACTCTATGGTATTTAAGACAATGTCTATTGGGTTTTTTTTATTTAGATAGTGTCTTTTCGAATTCCTAATGTTAAGCACAAACTTTTGGAATTTTCATATATCCTATGCTTATAAAATAGATGCACACATGTTAGGAGTGGTACACCTCCTTTGTAATCACAGTTTGGAAGATAAATAATAAGATTTCTCCCCCATTTTCTCCGATCTTTCTTCTTCTTACGGCAAAATCAAGGTAGATTTAAGTGTTATTTTCCTTCAAAATATTTTTTTAGAAAAATATATTAAAATAATAATTTTAGAAAAATATATTAAAATAATATAGATACTATTTTATATAGATGTGTTTTTTTATGTCACCACCCCAATTATTTTGTAATAATTAGTTGATATTTAAAAATTAGTTTGGAATCTATTTCAAATTTATTATTAATGGTTTCCCGCTAGGTGGCAATTAATTTGCTACTCCCTCTATTCCTCAATATAATATAAGATCTTTTAGGTTTTGTATTTTGTTTCAGAATATAAGAATGATTTAGAGTTTTGAGAAGCATTAATTAATTTTTATCATGTTTACCCTTATTTAATTAACCAAAATAAGTTGTATTCCAACTTTGGTATATGTAAAAGTTAGGGTAAGTTAGTAATTGTAATACTAAAATTTAATGAAATTAGACCTATTTATTTGATGTTTTTCTTAAGGGTTGTGCAAAAACCTTAAAGATCTTATATTGAGGAACAAAGAGAGAGTACTATAGTTTATTACCTCGTGACTTGTACCACATAGGTTAGTACCTGAAATTGTGTGATTTGCTACGAGCAATGCGACACCTAATCGTAGTCATCTCCCCAACAAAATGATAAAACTCTGTGCTCTGGCCTTATTAGGATGGCAATTCAAATTTCCAATTAAAGAAATTGAACAAAGGGATCACTTGATTAATATATTTTTTTATTGTTTGAGGTTTTTCTACAATTTTTTTGGTTAAGAATTAACAACTTACATATTGTCTATTAATTTGATACTCAAACTTAGTTTAGATATAAACTAATTATTGAGATCATATGTCTCCTGTGCAGAGTAGGAGTATACACTTTCCCCATAGTACCGGCAAGTACTTTCCCCCACTACCGTCACCCCAGTGCACACCATCTTTCCGTGTGATCCATCCACAAGACTTATCGATAATGAAAGCAGCCTGTAAAATGGTCCCAGGTGCGCATATCATAAACAATATAGGAATCTGTACTCCCTTGAATGTTCATGAGATAGAAAAATTCTGTATGGGTTGTAAACAAATATTATAGTTAATGTCGTGAAATTTGATCTTGTATCCATTAATTACGATTGCCATAACGTATAGTACCGGAATGGCAGTGAATTTGGATAGCAGGTTGTCTAATGTTTTGGATCAGTAGAAATCATTAGAGAGGGGCCAAAGTTGGAAAAGGGATAATCACAAGATAACCAATTTACATGTATCAAGTTTCCTTGTTGATTTCGAGTCTTCGTTTATACTTTTTTTAGGTTTTTTTTTCTTTTCTCTCCCTCTTAGAGAAAACCCTAGGTCTACAGATTGTGGTTGCCGCCGACGGCTTTCTTTCGGCAGTGAGCTCCACCAAAGTTCCTTTTAATTAGTTTTTTCTATTCTGTTTTAGTTGTGTTGATTTTCCCCACTTTTGTGGGTTTAGTCCCACTTTTGTGGGTTTGTTTCTCTCCGTTAGGAGCTTTTCTCACCTTTTTTGGATGTTTCAAATAAAACTATAGAAGCCAAAAACCATGGAGGAAGATTCGACTTGAAGAACTGTTCTTTATCTACCGCAGAAACTTACCAACAAAGAGATATTTCACCCCACAGGTATGCCTCAGTATCACCTGTTGGTTTGGTGGTTGTTGCACGGACTATACAGGATATGATGCTCGCGAGAGTGGTGTGCTTTTGTAAATCCTCAAATGATATAAATCTCGTTGTGTATCTCTATGTAGTAGATTGAGAAGAATTTTCATGTTTAATTTTTCTTATGTTTTTGTTAGAATAGATATTCATGTACGTATTTTCATATCTTTAGATCTTTTTATATGA
Source organism: Turnera subulata (assembly GCA_028386065.3). Taxonomy (NCBI): domain Eukaryota; kingdom Viridiplantae; phylum Streptophyta; class Magnoliopsida; order Malpighiales; family Passifloraceae; genus Turnera; species Turnera subulata. The sequence continues at coordinate 7,279 of JAKUCV010002378.1, forward strand.
ACTTTATACTTAAACATAAAAGAAATCAAAATTTCAATAGTGGTTTTAAACTTTACAATTATAATGGCTCTAAAACTATATCAAAGCACCGATTTAATCCAACCGTTTAGGCCTGAATAAGGTTTAGAACTAATTGTTACTCTTACATCATAAAAGAAAAAAAAAACAGATCAAAGATAATTTAAACTCAGAAGGACCATCTTAATCCAACCGTTTAGGCCTAAATAAGCCGGGACTTATTATGGACATATGCCTTACCAACTGTTCTTTCATGCATAGAAATGGATGAAGTGCGATTTGTTGCTTGATTTGAATGCAATGACATTCGTTCACTCCTGAAATAAAAGATAACTTAAACTCACAAAGGACCATCTTAATCTCATATCCGGGCGTTACATTCTATTATCCATCCCTTCACAACAAGTCAAGTCACAAGTGGTATACATCATATGTGCTGTCAAACCAACAAAAAATATCAAAGATGAGAATCTATAAATATCACACACTAATAACACAATTATCCTTTGGATCCAATCCATCTTTCATGGAAACTACGATCCTAGTGGGGTTTTATATATATTCTAATGGAATTAAATATATATTTAGTCCCTATAATTGTAATGATAAAGGATATCCCCTTTATGTTAATTATAATTAGTCATATTCCTTTATTCTTCTTAAATGAGTAATTTGGTCTTCCACTGGGATTTTTTTTTTTATGCTAATCGAGATTTTATTGATGAATATAATGTATTACAGTGGAGGTCATTAAGGAAATGACTACACCCATGATAATCAGCAGTGTTTGCATACAGTCATCTCACGATAGTTAAAAATAGATGTTATATATGTAAGATATTTTCTCATCACCCTCCGTTGTTTGAGTATCTCTGCTGAGGCAACGACTTGGCTGCAATTATATGGGAATTTCAGGTGTAATGCTTGGATCCACCAAGACGTTCTAGCCAGTATAAGATCGAACAAAGAGTCCCATGCTATAGCTTTGCCATTGAAAACCAGCTCATTTCGTGCCAGCCACACTGACCACAAGGTAGCAATTCCAATGGTCCTCCACTCGGATAAAGCAAAGATTAGCCGACGTGGTAAGTTGATCTCTTCAATTAACTTTTATATGGGCCCACATGTCAGAAAATTGGGCCACATATGGGGCTATTGAAATTGTTAATACATGCAATTAATTTGCTATGTCAACTAATCTCTATTTTAATTAACTCGACGAAAGACTAAATTATTCTTTTAAGAAAAATAAAGGAACATAATTAATTATAATTAACATAAAAGGACTAATCTTATCATTAAGTAGTATAATAAGGAGATAAAACATATATTTCATTCATATTCTCTAATTAGTTTGTTAGGGGCACGTGAATATTCTCCAAACTTTGGCTAAAGTTTTACACTTTTTTGAGATACTTTACGCATTGAGATGAGGTCGAATAATTTGGTTGGATGCAGACAGAAACGAAATAATCTATAAATAAAATGATGACGCATATCTGTACAGTGATCCACACTCAGAAGTACGCCATATATATACCTAGCAGTCTTTAGGTTTTCAAAATCTTTGGCCATATCAAACAACACTGATCTTACTCAACACATCATGGGCTACTTGAGCTTCTTACCCCCAGATACAAAAGCCGGCGAAGTGAGCTTGGTTGAAGAACAGTTGAAGAACATTTTCAAGCAATTTGACACTGATCATAATGGCCGTCTAAGCAAGGACGAGCTAAGGGAAGCCTTCCGTTACCTTGGTGCGTTCTTGCCTGGTTACAGAGCCAATCGTGGGCTTAGCTATGCCGATGCTAACGGGGATGGAGAAGTTGACTTGAAGCTGGAATTGGATGATCTTGTCAGCTATGCCTTTAAGCTTGGGTACAAAGTTAATTAAAGCTCCATTTAGTTCATGTGCTTAAACAAATAAAGGGTGTGTTGCCAACCCTGCATCTAATAACTAGCATATATATATGTATATGATCTGTACATGTTTATGTTACTTCTGCTTTATATATGGAACCTGAAGGATATGGGGTGAAGTACTCCTCTTCTTGTGTGTCCGTTTTTTGCAGCGAGTGAGCTCTAATTAATGTGATGATTTTTGTTTTGATGGAATATTGGCTTCACTGATCGGTACTTTAGAGATCATATATAAATACCTGCAATACTTTAAAAAATGCTTATTTACAAGGACGGTGCCATAATTTTCCTGTGTAATTAAGAAAACTGATCACGGCCGCGAGCCTAGTTATGGTTAAGCACTTGATGAAAAAAAAGGAATCTTATATATATCACCATGCATTAATCAACCTTATATATACTATAGCATGTAATACTGAGCTCTATCAGATGTGTAGACCTGACAATCCACGGTCGGGTTCGTGTCAGATTCAACGGGTAAACGGGTTTCACTTCCTCAACCCTTTAATAATCGTGTCAATCCTGTCATGTCGTCTCAACCCATTTATAATCGTGTCGGATTCAGGTTGACCCGCGGGTAATTCTAATAAGCCTAAAAGTTTGTTTATTTTACACATTTTTTAAAGAAAATAGGTATATAATTAGATTTTTTACAAATTAAATAAAATTATAAATTATAGAATCATAATACATTAAAGCATATATAACCATTTTTTGGATAATTTTGAAAGTGTATTAAATTAATAAAATATATAGACCCTAAATATAATCGGGTTGTAAAAAGACACCCATCGGATTGGCGGGTTAACCCGTGAACTGACCTGTTAATTTTCTTGTTGTGTTGGATCAACCCATTTAACTCGAATTGAAAATTTTTAACTTATACCTGCTAATTTTGTATCAGATTTATATCGTGTTGTCGTGTCGGATTCGTGTTGGCAGGTCCAATCAGATGGACCTGGCTGGTTCATTTGGTTCAAACATGCCGTTTCCAATTCTAACGAATTTTGTTGACCGAGGTTTTGGCAAACGCAAGCTCAATTAAAATCCAAAAGCAGCCAACCAGCTGGAAGTGGCGAAATTAGATATAGTTTTTAAAGAGGGTTAAAGGAGAATTATTTTATGAAATAGTAAGGACTCATATGAAAAAAATAAAATTAAAGGGATCAAATTTAAGCCAACTTTTAAATTAAAAAGATAAACAGTTTAAGGGTGGCCATTACAAGTTGAGGTTTGTTCTAACTTAATCACACACAATTCGAATTCAAAATTTAGGAACACAAATCATATGGGCCTGGCTTGTCAATATTTGCTGTTCGGGTTTATACCTTAGTTCAGATTAATATCGGCCTTTTGATATCGATAAAAGACAAACTTGATTAGGATCTCGGGCATGAAAGAAAAAGGAAAAGTAAAAATAGCCAGATGAATGGAAAATTCTCGTTTATCTGGCTGATAAGAAGCAGCATCAACGTCAACAAGGGCATATATGGATAGTGAAGGCAGTCAAGGCATCCTTCCCTTGCTATGTATCTGAATATATGCAAGAATGTTAACTGCTCCGGTGTTGGAATAAATTTTTTTCCTACTTTGATGCTTACTTACAAAGTAATTATTACCTGCTACTTTTCTCTTCTTTTTTTTTGAGTCATTGCTATTTTTGTATAAAATGAATTAACCTACATTTTTTTATAAGAAGAATTAACCTACATATATTTGCAGTCTAAGCTCAAAAGCAAAAGCAATCATAATCCCGGTAAGAGATTCATATTGTTGAAGATATCGATCTGCTCCATTTCTCCCTCCACCGGACGGAATCAATAACACGGAAGAATAAGAATCAATCCTTCACTATCGTATAGACTGCTAGCCTTTGTCACACATCAATAATTGTTATTCTTCTATTGTGCCGGAATAAAGTAACACATCAAATTGCAACTACATAAATATAGAAGTTAACGCCATCATACTGTTCGGGGTCCGGAAAATATATTCCATAAAAGTTACTATGGACGAGTGATTTGATATTTTTTTTGGTAGATCAGAAATAATCCCAACTCTAACCTCAAAGTCAAATTATCCTCAATCTCACCCACTTGGATGGAACCCTTAACCTTTGAAACCCAATCAAATGAAGATGCCATTGCACTATTGGCAATTTGATATTTCCTTGCAATTTAGAAATTTAAAGAAAGTATATTATATTATTTACTTTATGGAATGAAATATTTTAAAATAATAATGTCATGAAGATTTTTATTATATCAAGTAGCATAGTTGAATTAATTAAAATTTAATTTATAAAAATTTAATTCTCATTTTTTTCATGGGCAGAAGCTAATACTTTTTTCGTGAACTAGTCTAACCAACAATATCATTTACAGTAACTTAATTCTTATATTACTAAATCAAAAAAAAATAATAATACCACCATTATGTTTGACGAAAACCTGATAAATAATAACACTGTAATCATAATATTTTTTAAATTCGCATAAAGTATGACTGGAATCTTACATAGTTTAACTATAGCACTTTCAAGTTATTTCTTGCTAAGTCTTTGTTTTTTTCTTGTCGCAAACATATCATTTTTCTAACACATTCTTTTCTTTTTATCTCAGCTTAATCTGTCATTCAAAACTGGTAACGACAAAATTAAAATCCTAATCTCGATAAATTTGAGGCTATATACATTGATTTTGAAATCTATCGATATATGTCAAGGTTTCTTTATTATTAAAATTCGTGCTACAACGTTACAAATCAAAGAGTGCATGTGGATTTCCCTCAAAAAAAAAAAAAAAGAGTGCATGTGGATCCTATCTCCCACCACGCCTCTTCGTGATGGGTCATAGACGACAAATTGGGCCTGGTCCTGGGCCTGTAAACCAACCACCGGAAGGAATCAAGGCCTGGATGGTTCCACTTCCGTCTTGTCGTTGGTTGCCGGCTCTGAGTCAACATTAATGATTAGTTTAAGCGTCGCTAATATGTCGGGATATATTTATGCTGTGCTGTTTTATAGGTTTACGTGCTGAAAATTGAAGGAATTGCATTCCGGTTTTTGCCTGATCCAGTTCAAATAATGCATGCTCTAGAGGTCAGGTTCTTTAGTAGTTGACAGTATTTGTTAGCATCTTAAGGTACGGGAAGGAGTGTCTCTTTGTTGCATGCTCAGTAGTTGATTGGGTTATGAATCATTTGGCCATGTCTTTCGAAGTCTTTAATTTCCTATTTTGGCCAAATTGCTAGAGCTTGATCACAACGCATTGTGAATTTGTCTGCGGTTTATGAAATTTTTACGTTGTGGAGTCAAGACATTCACATTGTGGCCTCTATTGCCCTTTCATTATTATTCCAGAGAATTTATGTTCGTATTTCCTAGACCCTTTGTAATGTTCACATTGTTCTTTGAAATCAAAACGAACTACAAAGACATGTATGGAAGAGATCTGTGAGAGGTCCCCAAGGTCCTAACAGAATCAACTCTCTCAACAGATTATGGTATCATATAGCTCGAGTTGCATTATTTTGCTGCTGATTTTAGTGCTCAACATTCTTCGAGGATTAAAAAAAAAGGGAAAAACATTCTTCCAGGATTGGGACAAGAATTCGGCTATTTTTATACCCAAAGAGTTGAAATGCCAGGTCCTAGATACTCTATAGGCCCATTGATGTTTATCAGGGGGAGAGAGTGGAGGAGGTACCCAAACGGCCGAACATAGGCCCATTGATGTGGAGTCAACGACTTAGCAGTTAGCATACTAGACCATCCGGCCAGATTCTTATCATAATTGTGCAAAATCTTTACAATCCTTACAGCCAATACTTACCTGTGAGCACGATTAATCAGATTTCACTTCACAATGTCTGTATTTATCTTGGCGAAATGTCAGGATTTAGTTTTGTTTTTAACACTCTGCAAAACGTGGATGACAAGTTGACAACAATTTCTAAGAGTGAATATATTTAAAGATCTTTTATCTGATGAAACGTGCAAGCGTTATTGATCTAGGATTATGAAGACTGATATTACTATGGACTTTTTGATATGTAAATGATTCTGGAAACGTTTATTAAAGTTTAAGTGAAAATATATTTTTACATGAAGTTGGTAAAGTATTGATTGATCTTATTCTGGACATTAATTGGTTATAAATAAGTTAACAGCCATGAGTTTGCTAGTATAATAATGCTTATTTAAAGATGAGGTAGAGGTTGACGACGATCTTGGTGTTAAAAAGAATTCGATTCATTTGGAATTTTGTTTGGCCAGTTCCTGTGTTTTATCAGTTTTATATATAGTAAAATGTGTTGGGTCCGGTGGTACTATCTCGCGAAAATAGTAACACCTCACAAGGAAATAAACAAGTGGAGGACAAAAAGAAATAGATGACACACAGTATTTAACGTGGTTCACCCAAATACCGGGCTACGTCCACAATCCCGATCCCACCGGAAAAACTTCCACTATAAATAGTAGGCTTACAAGAGAGACTTCCCTAAATTTTAGGGGTATAATCAACCTAGAGTTCTACCCAAAATAGTGTCTCACAAGGTGTTTCCCAAGTGTTTGTCAAAAATACCCCAAAGGTATTTTTTCTCACTATTTTGTCACTCCCTAATTTAAAAGGGGATTTTTTCTTCTCATTTTTTCTTCTCTCTCACACACTCTCTTTTTTACTCTCTTATTCACACTTGTTGTGAATGTTGGGATGCTTTGAAGAGCAAATGAGCAGCCTATTTATAGGCATCTCATCAGGGACTAATTTGCAGAAACCAAGAACTTCAGGAACTAATCTGCAAAATACTTAGTGCTCCACTAACTGCTCCACTAATAGCAATTAGTGCTTCATTAATGCTAGTGGTGGGCCCCAAAATGAGGAGGAACCCACTCACCAACAATTCTCCCCCTTCCGACTACATGTTGGGGGGATCCACCAATCCGACAGCTTCACGGCAGTACTCAAACTTCCCTCTTGGAAGTGTCTTTGTCAGCATGTCAGATCCATTCTCTTCTGTATGGATCTTCTTGAGTTGTAATTACTTCTTCTCTAGCACATCCCTGATCCAATTGTATCTCACATCTATGTGTTTCGATTTGGAATGGAAAGAGGCATTCTTCGCAAGAAGGATAGCACTTTGACTATCACAAAACAATTGGTAACTGTCTTGTGAAAAACCAAGTTCAGTTAAGAACTTCTTCATCCACAACAACTCCTTACATGCTTCCGTTGCTACAATAAACTCAGCTTCTGTAGTTGACAGAGCAACACACTTTTGTAGCCTTGATTGCCATGACACTGCTCCCCCTGAAAAATTAATCAGGTATCCTGATGTAGATTTTCTAGAATTAACATCACCAGCCATATTTGCATCAGTGTATCCAACCAGCACCTGTTTTTCTTCTCCATAACGTAAACATATTTTGGAAGTTCCTCAAAGATACCTGAGAATCCACTTGATAGCATTCCAATGCTCTTTGCCAGGATTAGAGAGGTATCGACTTACAACTCCAACTGCGTGAGCAATGTCTGGTCGGGTACATACCATGGCATACATCAAGCTTCCCACTGCTGAGGCATATGGAATCCGCTCCATCACTTTCTTCTCCTCATCCGTAGATGGACTTTGCTCAGGGCTAAGTCTAAAGTAGTTAGCAAAAGGACAGCTGGCTGCTTTAGCTTTATCCATGTTGAATCGTTGAAGTACCTTCTCTATATACTTCTCCTGAGATAGCCATATCTTCTTGGCTTGTCGTTCTCGAACAATTCTCATCCCAAGAATTTGTTTTGCTGGCCCCAAGTCTTTCATGGCGAAAAACTTGCTTAGCTGTGCTTTCAAGCTGTTGATTCTGGAGACATTCTGGCCAACAATCAGCATATCATCCACATAGAGCAATAGGATGATGAAGTCATCGTTAGAAAATTTCTGAACGAATACACAGTGGTCTGAAGTAGTCTTCTTGTATCCCTGTTGCTCCATCACCGACTCAAACTTCTTGTACCACTGTCTTGGGGCTTGTTTTAAGCCGTAGAGGCTCTTCCTCAATCTACAAACGTAATCCTCTTTTCCTTTCTGCTGGAAACCCTCTGGCTGCTCCATGTATATCTCTTCTTCCAAATCACCATGTAGGAAGGCTGTTTTGACATCCATCTGTTTAACCTCCAGGTTGAGACTTGCAGCTAATCCCACCACTGTGCGGATTGAGGTCATTTTCACCACTGGTGAGAAGATTTCATCAAAGTCAATCCCTTTCCTTTGACTGAAACCTTTGACAACTAATCTTGCTTTGAATCTTGGAAGTGGACTGTGCTCTTCATGCTTGATCCTGAACACCCACTTGTTCTACAAAGCTCTCTTGCCTTTGGGCAGCTTCACCAGCTCAAAAGTCTTGTTCTCATGCAAGGATTTCATCTCTTCTTGCATGGCTTTAACCCACTTCTCCTTATGCTCATCATTAATAGCTTCATCATAGCTTTTTGGTTCTCCCCCGTCAGTGAGCAACAAATAATCACTTGGAGAATATCTGGTAGAGAGTTGCACAACTCTGCCAGACCTTGTTCGATAAGGAGAGCTACTTGAAGGCTGAGGATGGTCATCTCCGACTGTATCATCATTGCCATCATCCTCGTTACTATCAACTTCTGTTGACTTATCTTCAACAAGAACATCTGGAATTTCAGGATGAATATCCTGAACATCATCTCCAACTTGTCTGGGTGTTTCAATTGGAGGTAGCTGAAACTCCTCTTGATCATCACTAGGCTTCTCTGCTTTGTCTATGTCTTCTATGGTCTGATCTTCCATAAAGACAACATCTCAACTCTTGATAAGCTTCTTCTCCATTGGATCATAGAATCTATAGCCAAACATGTCTTGACCATAACCGATAAATACACACTGCCTTGTCTTGGCATCTAGTTTGCTTCTTTCATCCTTGGGGATGTGAACATGAGCTTTACACCCAAATACTCGTAGGTGATCGTAGGAGATTTCTCTTCCTGACCACACCTTCTCTGGAGCCTCATACTGAAGAGGAACACAAGGTGAATGGTTCAACACATAATCCGCTGTAAGTAGTGCTTTACCCCAAAAGACTTGTGGTAACTTCGAGTGAGAGAGTAAGCATCTGGTTCTCTCAATCAAAGTTCTGTTCATCCTCTCAGCTAAGCCATTCAACTGTGGAGTTTTGGGTGGAGTAAACTGATGCTGAATACCATACTCTTTGCAGTAAACATCAAATGGACCTGTGTACTCACCACCATTATCTGTCCGGATGCACTTCAGCTTCTTTCCTGTCTCTCTTTCCACCATAGATAGGAACTACTTGAAGACTGATAACACTTGATCTTTATATTTCAATGTGTAAGCCCAGGTTTTCCGTGAGTGATCATCAATGAAGGTCACAAAATACTGGGAACCACCAAGGGACTTGTTGAAAGGCCCACAGAGATCTGAGTATACCAGTTCTAGCACATCTTTCTTTCTAAAAGGAGGAGAGCTCTTGAAAGAAACTCTATTTTGCTTACCAGCTAGACAGTGACTATACTTCTTTAGCTGGATTTAGTTCAATCCTGACAAAACATTCTTCTTAACCAGCTTCACCGTTGACTTCTCACCCATGTGTCCAAGGCGTCTATACCACAGCTGAACTTGGCTGTCGTTCTCCACAAAATTTACATCATGCTGAGGAACCTTTGTCTGGGTCACGTACAACTTTGACACCTTTGTACCTCGTGCCACCACTAACGAGCCTTTGGTGAGCTTCCATTGACCATTGTAGAAGGTATTACAAAAACCTTCCTCGTCGAGCTTATCAATAGAGATCAGATTCATGCGCATATCTGGAATATGCCTGACATTCTTCAAAATCAGCTTCATCCCGTTTATGGTCTCTAGGCAAACATCTCCTTTGCCGACGACCATTGAGAATTTATCATTTCTCATTCTTGCAGTCCCAAAATTACCAGGAGTGTAAGAAGAGAAGAGTTCTCTCCATGGTGTAGCATGAACAGTAGCACCACTATCAACTACCCAGGTTGTCTCCTGGATAGTAAGGTTGATGATATCATCATCACAAACTACATTGAACTCTCTGAGAGAATTCGCTTCATCATCACTGCTTTCTTCTTTCTTCACATCTTTGCCTTTGTTCTTCTTCTGGTCCTTTTTGAACTGTCGGCAGAATCTCTTGATGTGGCCCTTCTTCTTGCAGTAATGGCACTCAACATTGGCAAATTTGTTGGACTTTCCTCTGCTCTTGTCTCGGTTGCTTTGACCCTTGTTTTGACTTCTCCCCCTCGTCACTGTAGCCAAGACCTCTGACTTTGAAGAAGACGAGCCTTGTGTTCTTCGTCTCATCTCTTCATTCAGAATGCCACTTTTGACGGTTGCCATACTCATGACACTGTTAGGTGCAGAGTTTGTGATTGAAACCTTCAAGGTTTCTCATGAATCTGGGAGAGTCGCCAGGAGCATAAGAGCAAGCACCTCATCGTCGAATTTTATGCCCATGCTAGACAGTTGGTCCACGATCCCATGCATCTCATTAAGGTGATGTGCAACCATTTTGCCTTCTTGGTATTTTACTTGCATAAGCTTCGTCAAGTAAAATAGCTTGTTGTTCCCTGTCTTGAGGCATATAATTCTTCGAACTTCTCCCACAGCGTTCTAGCATGCTCAATGCCAGAAATGTGGTTGTAAACATTATTCTCAACAAATTTCCGTATATAACCGCAGACTTGGATGTGTTCAAACTCCCACTCCTCTATCTTCAGGCTTTACCGTACTGAACACCGGTAAATGCATCTTCGTCACGAACATGAGATCCTTCATCTTGTTCCTCCATAAGTGGTAATTTGTGTCGTCTAGAGTAATCATCTTGTTTATCCTCGCCTCCATCTGGATCAAAGACTGACTAGCTCCTCAATCTAGGAAACTCCTTGCGGTGAATAGTACCCGTACAAGTAGTGAATTGAACTGATTCGATAATTCCCAGGAAAGATGGCCTAGCCAATCTCCTAAGACAGAATTATCATTCCAAGATAAATCCCCAGGAAAGATTGGAGGAACAAAGGTTCACTTAAAACCCAGTCTCCTAGACAGGATTCACTTGCACAGTGTATTAATTCACAACCTTGCACTTGACACAGCACAAACCTTCTGCTCCGCTACCAGTTGTTGGGCCCGGTGGCACTATCTCGCAGAAATAGTAACACCTCACAAGGAAATAAATAAGTGGAGGACAAAAAGAAATAGATGACACACAGTATTTAACGTGGTTCACCCAAATACCGGGCTACGTCCACAATCCCGTTCCCACCGGAAAAACTTCCACTATAAATAGTAGGCTTACAAGAGAGACTTCCCTAAATTTTAGGGGTATAATCAACCTAGAGTTCTACCCAAAATAGTGTCTCACAAGGTGTTTCCCAAGTATTTGTCAAAAATACCCCTAAGGTATTTTTTCTCACTATTTTGTCACTCCCTAATTTAAGAGAGAATTTTTTCTTCTCAATTTTTCTTCTCTCTCACACACTCTCTCTTTTACTCTCTTATTCACACTTATTGTGAATGTTGGGATGCTTTGAAGAGCAAATGAGCAGCCTATTTATAGGCATCTCATCAGGGACTAATTTGCAGAAACTAAGAACTTCAGGGACTAATCTGCAAAATACTTAGTGCTCCACTAAGACCATCTCCAGTGTGGGCTTCATGACAGGGCTCTATTTGCCATATCAGCAATTTAGAGTCTGTCTCGCCACTGGAGGAAAAAGAGAGGCTCTGTGAATAGAAGAGACCGTCTCTAAAAATAGAGACCGGGAGAGCCCGCCTCTATCTACTTCCTCTATTATTATATTATTTAATTTGTATATAATAAAAATTATATTTGTAAGATTAATAATATAATATACATATGGGTCCTCAATAGAGCCTCCGAATAGAGCCTGTATGATTGGACGATATCAGAGGCTCTAAATGTAAGTGAAGGCTCTGTCTGATGTGGCGTTGATGTGGCGCTGATATGGCAATAATAGAGCCTCCGGATAGAGCCTGAGACTGGAGATGGTCTAAGTGCTCCACTAATGCTCCATTAATGCTAGTGGTGGGCCCCACAATGAGGAGGAACCCATCCACCAACAAAATGTTGCCGGAGGGACACATATGCCTGTATCAATGGCCTAGTGCCTATATACGATTCTCGTGATCTGTTCCAACAAACAAAATCAAATCTCACTAGGTCCATATTTGGTTTAGGAAGTAATGCATGTGCTTCCATAGTTCTACTTGTGTTCCAAAACGCCTTGCAAACCCACTTTATAGTACATGTACAGAATTTGTCATCCATTATTCAAGAAGAATTTTTTCTTTATGAGGAAATTATTCTAGAAGAATTTGAAAACTCCTAATTAATTATCAATTGGGTTGGTTCTGATAAGCCAACTGTTCCGCTTAAGTGAGGTCTCGGATTAGGATCGTCATGTGTGCAAAGAATTCTCATAGAGAGATTCAACTACCATAACCAGATGCATGGCCCGGCTCAAATCCGGATTCATCGAGACAAAGCTCATCATACAATAGCATCAAAAAAAAAAGCTCATCACACAAGATGAGAAAAAGAAGATTTTTGAAGACTCCTTCGGCCCAGTACGGCAGTACCCGAGCCTATGAGCTAGCCGGCGAAGTTTTAGCTTTGGGAAAAGCAAACTATTATTCATTCCGAAGAAGTAGTTCGTCGATGAAAGTTCCACTACTTGTTCTTTGTACAGAAAGTTGGACTAATTTGTGTAGTAACAGTTAAACCTTATATAAAATAAACAAAAGTTAAACTATTTGCGAACTAGAGAAAATAAATGTGTCTGGCAACCCTACTAAAAAGCAGTCCTACAAATAATAAGAGCACTAAGAAATTATAGAAAAATGATACGTAAAACTTACAACCCAGAAGGAGCATGCGTGTGAGTCAATTAGGTACAACCCACTAGATGATTTGGAGACAAATCAGCTTAAAGATTGCCTTCTTGAGGTTTCTTAATTTACAGGAGTATGGTACGCCTAATAAGATTACAATAAATTAATACCCATTTGCCAATGATCAGTATGCCAGTATGGTATATGCCTAATAAGATTATGATAAATTAATAGCTATTTGCCAAATGATCAATTTTTTTTCGGGGAACTCATTTGCCAAATAATCTTTTAGGTCGACTTTTGGGATCATAATGCTATATAGATTGAGACGGCAAACTTGTGATAGTTTACCACACGGACATTGGTCGTGTAAAACATGAACCCAGAATCATTCAAATGAGTTGGTGAATGCTGATATCTGACCTAAGCCCTTTTAGTATCATTATGGAAGATTTTAAAAGGGTCTGTATTATCATATTATAATGGCAATTCGTAACGAATAAAAGCGACTTCTCATTGCATGTAAGGAAATTGACAGGGCAACCAAAGAGTGGTTGGCGGGCCTGCTTGGTGCCAATTCTAAGATTCCTAGTGTACAATACAACTTCTTCCCTAAGAATTGTGAAATTACTTCCTACCCTTGTGAGTTCTATTGCCATTCCTGCTACAATCCTCTACAAAAGCCATATATGTGATGCTCTATGATTCCATTGCTTTACGGAAATCTTTAGATTAGAAATGAACTTTGTACATTAGCAGTAACATCTAATTCTTAGAAAAGAAAAAAAAAAAAGGAGGGTATGTATGGGATTTTGTAAAGAAAGTCTAGAATTATTTGACACCAACACTGAAGGGAAAGAAAAGTAAACCATTATGCCTTCCGGCCTTATGTCTTCAAGGCAAGTAAACCCAAAAGCACAAAATGCCACATGGAGCATTCGAAATGGCCTTGTGTCATTTTGGTGAAACTCTTACTTCCAATCTCTCTCTAATCTCTCTAACTACTAAAGACAAACCCCTCTCTGAAATCGCTAATCAAGTTGATTAATTAGGCATAGGCACCAAGGTAAAAAAAACCAAGGGCAGGTGGTCAACTCAAGGTATATATAGAAATTAAGTCCTGTTTTCTCCCTGAGTCACACCAGTTTTTGATTGAAGATGGTTGAGGGACTAGGCCTTCTGAAGCTGTTGAAGACAACTCCATCAAAAGCTTTGGTGATAAGAATCAACTTGGTTTTCCTAGCTTTCTTTCTAGTTATCTATGCTGCTCTTCTCCTGCGACCATCTTCTTCAGTCTATTTCGATAATGCAGCAACTCTTGTCAGGTGCTCCTTGCGCGAGTGTCATCACAAGGTAAGGTGAGCCCTTGCCTATAATTTCAATATCTTTTCATTAACATGTTTTTGTTCCTTTTTGCTGAATGTCAATCTTTCTAGGCTGAAAATGGCATTAAAATGAAGGCAATCTTGGAAGAGACTAACCATCAAGGAAATGCACCCAAGTCCAAGGGGAATGTGACCAAAGTTGAGGTACCAGGCTTCATGAATGATATGGGAAAAAGACTCAAGATTGGAATGGTCAACATGGACGAAGATGATGTTAGCGACTGGAAATTACATGGAGAAACCATACATGTCCATTTCGAAAGAGTCTCCGAATTTTTTAAATGGGAAGATTTATTTCCAGAATGGATTGATGAGGAGGAAGAAACTGACGTGCCAACCTGCCCTGAAATACCAATGCCGGATTTCAAAGACTACGAGGATATGGACATGATAGTGGTAAAACTGCCGTGCAAGTACCCTGAGGAAGGGTGGAACAGAGAGGTGCTTAGGCTTCAAGTCCACCTTATAGCTGCAAATTTGGCGGTGAAGAATGGGAGGAGGGACTGGAACTGGAGGACTAAAGTGGTGTTCTGGAGCAAGTGTAGGCCAATGATGGAGCTGTTCAGGTGCGATGATTTGGTGAGACAGGAAGGTGATTGGTGGTACTATGAGCCGGAGATGGCAAAGTTGGAACAGAAGGTATCATTGCCTGTTGGGTCTTGCAAGCTATCTTTGCCTCTATGGACGCAAGGTATGCGTAATATAGCATTATAGCTTGCTAAAAATTCTGTCTTTTGTAGTTGTAGGTGATGTCTTCTATTCTTCTGTTTCTTGTATTACTGCTGCATGTTTCCTTCCATGTTTTTGATTCATGAATTAATGGCATTCCAAAGAAATCCACAAATCCATCCTTGGGTTTTCTACATCAGTGAAGAAACAGAGGTAAAAAATTGGTTAGAGCAAATTTTTTACAAAACTTGTGCGCGTCAGGTAGGGGTCGAACCTACGACTTTCTGCTTAGGAAACAGACGCTCTATCCACTGAGCTACAGACGCTTTGACATGCATCAATCATAGCATCTTACTTTAATATATTAGTAATTACTTGGTTTTCTTTTTTGATGCTATAAATGATTTGGTCAAATGGGCATATCATGAGGTAATCATCAAGTAAAAGAAATTTTAAGGCTTGGAGTCTAAGATTGAGATGTGGTGGTTGTACTTTGTGGGTATGCTAGTTGTCTTCATTAAGAGATAGGTACCATACCAAACATCACCATTTCTTATTTCCCTTAGTTATGCCCATAAACGTTACAAGGTTGAGGGCAGAATTCATTGGACTTGTTGCTTAAGTATTTATCTTTTCTCATATCAAAAAAAAAAGTATTTATTCTTTCCCTTTCATCATCCCAAGCATGGATAATTGCAAGTCAATTTGACACCAAACTCAACCATACATACTGCTTTTCAAACCTTCATTATGAAGTGTCATCAATCATTCTAGTGTCATTGTATTGACTACCGGGCCATAAATTTATAATGGCCATCATATATAATAATTCTGCAATTTATCAGTATAACATATTAAGTAAGTGGAGAAATTTTGTCTTTTTATTTACAGGTATTGATGAAGTATATGATATTTCAAAGATCCAGAGGACAACAAAGACAGTAAAAAAAGAAGCTTATGCTACAGTCCTCCATTCCTCGGAAGCCTATGTTTGTGGTGCCATAGCCTTAGCTCAAAGTCTTCTCCAATCAGGCACAAAGCGTGACCTTATCCTCCTCCTGGATAAATCTATCTCCGAAACCAAACGCGAGGCCCTCGCAGCAGCCGGGTGGAAGATCCGACTCATTAAGAGGATCCGTAACCCGAGAGCAGAAAAGTACTCATACAACGAGTACAACTATAGCAAGTTCAGGCTATGGCAGCTGACAGATTATGACAAGGTCATCTTCATAGATTCAGACATCATAGTCTTGCGTAATCTTGACATCCTTTTCCATTTCCCTCAAATGTCAGCTACTGGAAACGATATATGGATCTATAATTCTGGGATCATGGTCATTGAGCCATCAAATTGTACTTTCAAGGTATTAATGGACCGACGCAAGGACATAATTTCCTACAATGGTGGTGACCAGGGGTTCCTTAATGAAGTATTTGTGTGGTGGCATAGGCTACCAAGGAGGGTAAATTTCTTGAAGAATTTTTGGGCCAACACTACCAATGAGGCTAGTGTTAAAAACGAGCTTTTCGGGGCAGACCCACCAAAAGTATATGCTATACATTATCTAGGATTGAAGCCTTGGCTTTGTTACAGAGACTATGATTGCAATTGGAACATAGGAGATCAAAGAGTCTATGCCAGTGATGTTGCACATAAAAGGTGGTGGAGATTTCATGATGATATGGATGAGAAGTTGCAAAAGTTTTGTGGGTTGACTAAGCAGAGAAAGATTGAGTTGGATTGGGATAGAAGGATGGCTAGGAAGGCTGGGTTCGTTGATGAGCATTGGAAGGTAAATATTACGGACCCTAGAAGGCGTCATTTGATTAATTAGAACTCGTAAAGGGATTTTGATGGGATACTCTTTTTTTTTTTCTCCATTTTTTTCTCTCTTGTACTTATCATAGAAAGATTTGTGGGAGATGCTTAACTTTTTTTCCGTATAATTTATGTGTTAATAGGAGTTTGAAATTATGGCATTCTTCTCGTTTAATTCCTCGGTTTTGAATTTACCTTCCTGCAGTACCGTGCAATTAGGCACATGATATGCTAATTTGGTTGACTAAGTACTGAATTTTGCACCAAGTGTTGTCCAAAAAAAAAAGAAATTGTATCTGTGGCAGATCTAAACAAAAGGATAACGTCGAAGAAATGAATTATAACGCGGTTTATTATGCTCTTGGAAATACTAGGTGGTCCATCTGTTATATACCACCACATATTAACTTAAAGTTAATCCGTTAATTCTACGTACCAAAATAAAGTTATTAAGGACATGAAGAGAGGTGATGGAGAACAAATGGAAATGCCCAAAAGGAGAACTGGATTTAGATCTCCTCCAATTAATTTAGCATTGAGATCCCAAGAGATTTGAGGGGTAAAAATGTTGGCTAGATGGTGAATTAAATTTAAAAGTAGAAGGTTAACCTTCAACGCATCAATGAAAGATTAAACCTTCAACCTTTTTTTGTCGGATCCTTCAACAGTTTTGACTAATGAAAATTAAGACTAATTCATATTTTGGATGAAAACGGGATTTTGGGGAACAAGAATTTACTTGCTGCAATTTATGTCTATAACAACTTTCTCATTCATGACTCAACCAGGTGCATGATGTGAACGATAGATATCATCCTCGAATACGACTTTGTCTTTAACTCTTGATTAACGAAATATCATTAAGTTGTATGGTTGTTGTTGTTGGTCCCTATCACTATCAGTCTAGAATCAGAGAAGGTTTGGAAAGAGACGAATTAGGGATACAAGGAAAAGTTTGGTATGGAAAATTGTTTTAGGTGTACCAACTATTAAGACATATATATTCTTTAGGAATTCTTATCCCGGGTAAACAATATTAGAGGCACTAATTAAATGTACTGTCAAATTGAAGTTTAATAATTCAACAACCGTTAGGTTTAGAAATCTCTTATTAGCCAAAACAAATGGATTAAGAAAGCATTACCTCCTTAGAGTTGGTAAGATTTTTTTTTAATAAACCAGATAAAATAAACTTTTTTTTTTGGGTAAGAATGATAAATATTGATGGACCATGTTCAATTTGAATGTTCCCCTCAAAAAAATGTTCAATTTGAATGATAATATAATAGATTTTGCCTTCTCTCACACGTAAGCAATCCCATCCTAATTCTAATACCTCTATTTATTAGTTATTCTTTTTATGCTAATCTATTAGTTGTGTTAAGTTGTTGAGATCATTCCGTCTCTCCCAATCAATATTGAATCTATATTAATTAGGATTAATCAATAAGTGCAACACTATAGGCGTCTACATGTGTGTATATCTACATTTATGGCATATTAGATTATAATATGTCTTTAGTTGGTAGAAATGGTAGATTGCTGAAGAGGTTTTCATGTTAAGAACGCAATCTTGACCAGAAATACAAGGCAACTACAAAGATTAAATTGCACATTTTGAAAGTTGAGTTCTGTTGCAATCAAAGATGGAGTATTCTTCAGGCTGAAGATTATAAAAAAATTCTCCATTTTCTGGGGGAGCACAAAAAAGCTTCCGCTTAATCCAACTTATCCAATTGAGTTTGTAAAGTCAAAATGATTCCAAACTCTAATATCATCAAAGTAAGTTCTCACCAAAAAAAAAAGAAGAAGAAATAATCAAGTAGGTTAATCTGGGATACATATATATTTTATTCAGTCCATCATGTCCGCTTACGTTCTCAACTCCCTATAAAAATCCACAATGGGTGTGTTATGGGTCTATGGCTGTATTTGATGAGTAACTGTATGAAACCTTTTTCGATTTTGGACTTCCCATATTGATGAAGTCATCAATATCCAAGACCGATTATACATTATATACAAAGTGATGCTAGAGCGGTGGCCCATACCTCCAGGAGGGCCTAATAATTTTTGGCTTTTTGAGGGCATAACCTTTTTATAAGAAAAGAAACGTTTCATGCAAATAATGTAATTTAAAGCAGATTTAAGGCTTAGCATAGCGTAACTTTTTTTTGAATCAGTAGTAATCTTCATATAATTAGATCAGGTGAAGGATTACACACTATCAATGTACTAAAAATTCTTCAACTCTTGTAGAAGAGCTCCTCATTAAGCCAATGACGAGAGCTCTGCGACTCTATCAACAGTCCTAATTATATAGCTGAGTGGGAACATACCAAAATGTGATAACAAAAGTTTGATTTTTTGAATGATCGGTCAAATATCCGCTTGAATGTGCATCTCCATGAAGAGGCAAGAGGAGATAGTTTTCAGAAAATTGGAAGACGGCAACTACACACCAGATAGTTGCACTTACAATGCCATTATTCAAGGATTTATTCAACAACATAAGGATACTGAAACGCCCCGACCCGTATTTACCGTACACAGTAAACACGTGCCGGAACTGTGACAACCCAACCAAAATAAGCCCAAGCATACAGTGTACACAACTGAAACCCAGGCCCAACAGCCCAAAATAGGAAACATCATAAATAACAAAACCGGCCCAACAGCGGAAGACTTAACAACTCACTAAACACTGTATGCGACATAGATGCAAACTATGGATCCAAGTCCTGTCCAAGGGATAACGCGCACAGCCTGTCTGGAATGCACCAAACCTGTACCAAAAATAACTCATCCTACGGGATGAAAGCCCGCAGGTGAGGGGTGAGTCCGAAGTGCTCACCGACGAAGGAAAGACCATCAATATGAACACTAAAATTACTCAAGTCCAAAAACAGGCAAAAACCGCCAAAATAAATCCAAAGGCTCAAACAAAATCCAATTTACAATTTTATCTTTTCCGGGCCCCGTCACGGATAAGCTAGGGGTCAAACCTGGTTATCAACACATTCCGGGTGCCAGACCAAATCCAGAGAACCCAGGGATCGACATCCCAAAAATACGAACCCAGGGATAGACATCCGAAAAATAATCACGGGATAGACATCCCAAGCATAGACATGCTTATCAAGTAACCTGTAACGACCCGGGTAAAATTTTCGTGATTTTACCGAGTTGTTTTAACTCTTACTATGGTAAATAAATTTTTGTCACGGTTAATCGAGCATTCTACCATTCCGAGTTAATTTTGAGAGTTTTACCAGGAATAAACGATCTTCGAAACCATGAACCACCGATGCTTCCGAAGGTACTCTGTGGTTATTGAGTTCAAAAATCGATGCGACAGTTACTTGGAATTCCAGAGGATTCTACACGGCTTACCGAGCCTCGATTTTCAAAACCAAGACTTGGGCAATGCTTGGGATAATTAATCGGATTTTCTGAGCCTAAGTTGTATTTTCGGGACAGAATTTTTCAGAAAGACGGATATACCCTTGTGCTTCTAAAGGATTAAAGTCGGACTTGAGGATATTTTGGTCCATTCACTGAAACACTCGTGTCCCAATTTAACAATAAAATACTTAAACAAAAGGAAATTACCAAAATACCCCTGAAACCCGGGACACAAAATCCAATATCAAAAACATTATCCAAAATTCTTAATAATACGAGATGTCATAAAGAACAAAACAATCCGGCTTAACAAGCCCCAAGACAACCCGGCATCCTGCCGAAACATCATCAATATCAAAAACATTATCCAAAATTCTTAATAATACGAGATGTCATAAAGAACAAAACAATCCGGCTTAACAAGCCCCAAGACAACCCGGCATCCTGCTGAAACATCATCAATATCAAATCCCGGCAACCCGCCGATAATGTAATCAAAATCAATAGTGACATCTCAAATAAACCCAATGCAGCGGAAGTTAAGATAAAATATAAAATAGCAAAAGTGTATGATATGCATGCCGGCTCTATGGATCCAACCGGGAAATCGAGCACAGCTACCTGCTGAGAAAACCACGTCCGTACTCCGGGAAAGGAAGGAAAGGACTGCACGCTATCTAAAGTCTGAAAAAAACAACGTTGGCGATTATGTGAGTCGCGTACTCAGTGAGCAATATAAATCTAATTATGAAGGTGCGCAGATCAAGTCCGAAAGGAAAGAAGAGCAACAAGACAAGTAAGCAACATACAACAACCAGTACTAAAATGCCAAGCCAATCAAGCAAACAGTTCATTATTCTCCATCTGTTGTGTGTTAAGTTTTCTTATTATAATTTGTTATTCAGGGCCCCCTACTGTGTGCGTCGAGCTCGGTCCCGTCTCATGAGACAACCAGGCATAAGCCCAAATAAAAACCAGGCACGAAGCCCAACATATCCATAGAGAGAGAGAGAGACAGAGAGAAAGAGGGAGGTAGAAAGGGGGAGGTAGAAGGAGGGAGGTAGAACCGGTCATTACAGACCCATATGCAAATCCGCATATCACATGCTATCCCGCATGCAAACCCGAGGGGTATCACTTCCCGCTCGAACCAACCGGTCATCAGCACACAGTAGACTAACTTCTACTGTACATTATTCTTATTCACAAATTATGAGTTCATGTGTGCCAAGAGATTGTGTTTTAACAGGGTAGTGTGATAAATCAACTCAATCCGATAACCGGGTCTCCGACCCACGATACATCACACAAAACACCCAGAATCACACCACATGTTATAAACCATAACAATCCAAATATCCAACTCATAAGCAAATAGGCACACAATACGGATCACAACATGTTAGCAAACAGGCATGCAACTCAAACAAACCAATCCAACAAGCTCATGCATACAAACATAAAAAGACGTATAAAGTCACCTCAACGACGATTGTCCTGTGGAGCTTTTCCCAAAACAGATCCTCCAGCTCCCGAGGTGTTACCCGTGCCTGAATACCGGCACCCACAACAAGTTACAAACAATTACAATAAAAACGTGCATGCATGTAACTATAATGCTCAACTGAGTTAAACCCGTCCCTAGTTAGCCAACTATGTAATTCCCGGGTCTAAGCCCGACATAGTGCTTATCTCACCTAACTC
>JAKUCV010002379.1:10473-29025 GCA_028386065.3 Turnera subulata
CATGTAAACCCTCTGCCGCCAACAAGAAAAGAAAGGGTGAAAGTGGATCTCCTTGCTTCAAACCCTTTTGCATTCCGAAATCTCTGGTGGGAGAACCATTAATTAAAATTGATAAAGCCGAAGAATGCAGACATGTGTGTATCCATGACAACCACCTACCACCGAAACCCATCTTTTGCATAACTTGTTCAAGATATTCCCAGGATATCGAATCATAAGCCTTGCGAAAGTCCAATTTCCAAACCAACGCTTGAGCCTTTGAGACCTTCAACGAATGTATTACTTCCGAAGCCACCAAATGACAGTCTAAAATATTTCTCCCTGTGATGAACCCAGATTGAGTTGAACTAGTAAGATTGCCCATGATCGGCTTGAGCCTTGCCGCAAGAATCTTTGCAATAATTTTATAAACCCCATGAATTAGAGTTATAGGGCGATATTCATCAAAAGTCTCAACCGATGACTTTTTTGGCAAAAGAGTAATGTAAGCAGTAGTTGATCCTTGAGGAAGCCGACCTGTCTCAAAAAATGTTTGCACCAAATCATGAATATCTGCTTTTAAAAAGTCCCAACAGTTCTTATAGAAAGAAAAGTTGAAACCATCTGGTCCCGGGGCCTTTGAACCATCACAATCCCATACTGCCGCCTTAATTTCCTCCATAGTAATTGGCCGTTCAAGATTTTCCGCTGTATCCTCATCCAATTGTGCAAATGCTAAGCTACCAATCGCAGGCCTTTGTTGCTGCTCATTTCGGTATAACTGGGAAAAGAAAGATATGGCTGCCAATTTTACGCCTTCAGGGTCCGAGATGTCTTGATCACCAACCTTTATATAAGGGATACCTTTCTTCCTCCCCCTATTACATGCAAATGTGTGATAAAAATTGGTGTTTTTGTCTCCCAACTTGCCCCATACAATTCTCGACTTATGTCTCCATAGACTCTCTCTTTGTTTCTGCCTCTCAAAGAGAGCGATGCGAGTCTCAGCCAACAACCTTGATTCCTCCTCCGACAAGTTTCGTTGTTCGAACAACAATTCCAACTCATCAACCTGGGCCTGTAATTCAGTTACTGCATTATCAAGATTACCAAAAATCCTTTTGTTCCATTCCGCCAAAGCTACCCTCAACCTGCTTAACTTCTTCAACAAACAAAAACGCCCAGGCAAATCATGTTCAATGGTATGCCACATCTCTCGTATAATCTCATGAAACTTCGGATATTCCCACCAACAAGACAAGAATCGGAATGGTTTAGGTCCCCAATTAATTCTTTCTTGAGATAGTATTAGAGGCCAGTGATCAGAATATCCTCTGCTAGCAGTTTGTAAAGATAAGGATGGAAAGCATAAACTTCATTCTCCTTCAGCCATCACCCGATCAATTCTACTCGCAGCAATACGATTGGCCCACGTAAATTGTCTGCCTTGTAACGGGAATTCCAGCAAGGATAATCTCGTCATAAATCGATGAAGAGCACCTGTACCACGCATATCTACCCTGCCACTCCTTCTTTCAGCATCACATAACACCTCGTTGAAATCCCCCAACACCANCTTCAGCCATCACCCGATCAATTCTACTCGCAGCAATACGATTGGCCCACGTAAATTGTCTGCCTTGTAACGGGAATTCCAGCAAGGATAATCTCGTCATAAATCGATGAAGAGCACCTGTACCACGCATATCTACCCTGCCACTCCTTCTTTCAGCATCACATAACACCTCGTTGAAATCCCCCAACACCAACCAGGGTGAAGGGAAGGAAGACTTCAATGCTGTCAAAGTGGACCATAAGTTCATGCGTGCCTGCAGATCAACAGGAGCATACACACAACAAAAAGTCAGTTTTGTTTTTGCTGTCACCATCCATCCTTCCATTAGTATCCATCTATCACCCCACCTACAGTTATCACATTGGAAATCCTCATTGTTCCACATAAAAACAAGACCCCCCATCTGTCCAACGGCCTCTACAGCTATGAATTCAAGGTTGCATGGGGACCAAATATTACGGCACCAAGTCTCATCCACCGTCTGAACTCTTGTGTCACATAAGAAAAGAAAGTTCACTACATGCTTCCGAATTAAGGTCTGCAGATGTTGGAGCTTCAAACCCAACGGTGCTCCCCTAGTGTTCCACGTAAGCAAACTAAACATTAGCTCGTGATCGACTCCACTCAATAGCTTCCTTCTCTACCAAAGCCTTGGCCATATCGACTACCTGCTGGTGGTTCTCCTTCTTATCCCAACCCAGGATATCCCCCATCTCTACCGTTTCTTGGGCTTCCACCTCTGTAAAAGAAACCCCCTTGTTTTGTGTGACCATCTGTTGGCTCAGCCTGAGATTTACTCTTCTAATGTCACTATGCATAGATTCTACGGATGTAACACTTCCACTGGCTTTAACTTTCTTGAATCTTCGCCCTCTGTGTACCCGACCAGACTGGATTGCTTTTGCCAACCGTTGTTCCAAAAACTTAACATAGGCTGCATCAGAAGAACCATGTGCCTTTTGTATGTTGCACCGTGACCCAGAAGTCGACTCGCTCAAGGAAGGACTCGTTTCAGAAGAATAAGTTTTAAGACTCAAATTTGTAGCCATATTATGATCAGGGCTCGGCAAAATTGTTGAAGCTTTAGGGCCCATATTTGCATTAGAACCCATACCTGAATTGGCTCCCTCATGAGGCCCACTCTCAGCATGGTCCACTAAAGGACTAAAAGAATATCAAAAAATTCCTTGCACCAAGCAATCAGTGGTATACCACGAATAGATATCCAACAACGACGGTTTTTTATCTGTTCGTTCCTCTCCCAAGGATTAATTATTTTGAACCAGTATTTCACCCATGCAGGATCCTCTTGTCGAAACCTGCTCAGACCATCCTCGGACGGGAAGCAAATCAGAACGGAGTCACCCTCCAAAGCCGCAACTGTCACCCCATCATAGCCATGTACTTCCCACACATACTTCACTGATTCCATATCAAGAGGTCTCGCCAATATCCCAACCAAACACCGCGATAGCCAGGAAATAGTATCGGTCGTTGGTATGAAAGCTATGCCAGTTTGTGGTCGCGAGTCCCTCATAACTGCCGCATAAGATTTGTTTGTCAGAGCTACTTCCGGCCCCACTCGTTTTGGCTGAAAATGGCGGGGTTGTGAAGTTTGTATTCGGGTTCTGGCTACGTTCGCTCTGACAGTTCCTTCCTCCACCGTTACACGGTTTACAGCATTCACAAGTCCTTGTATGTCATTCACTCCTCTGAATCTGACAAAGCAGAAAATCTTCCCTTGTCGATTCTTCTTTGTTGGCACATACACATCCATGACATCACCGTATTTAGCCATAATCCTATGAATATCCATAGGACTCCATGCTGGAGACATGTTCTCCACATACAAACTCACAACTTCACCGTTTTCTATGGCTTTCTGTACTTGTTCTCGCCTCCATTTTGAGAAGTATGGCACCGTGTGTTTCCGGTGTGTTTCTAGGACGTCCTTTTCCGTTCTCAAAAAAAATGTTATAGTATAAATTTATAAGATATGCGAGCGATGATAATCAGATCAACTAGTTCGGCAAAAAAGATGATAATCAGATTAATTATCGAGAATGACCCATCCTATTTATCTGGCATCGTACGTTTTACCACATGTTCTTTGTCATTACGGTATCAAACGGGCCACGTCAATTGTCATCCATCTTCTCAAAAAAATAATGAATGTCTTATTCACCTTTCAATAGAGATTTGACATCGAAACCATAAAAAGACATATTACACAAGTTTTTGATGCATATTGGCTATGATTAAAGGAATATAATATAAAAGTAATAATCATCACATAATCTTTGGGGAAAATAGTTGATAACGGGTTTTTAATCTTTTTTATTAATGATTTGACATGAGATATCAGCATTCGGAATTTGTCCAACATGCCCCGTGTATTAAGTTTTGGTTTCCTCTTTTTTCTTGTCTATGGTCACAAAGAGAAAAGGCAGAAGCCTTCATCACATTACACTTCATCAAAGCTACCATTTCTTCTTCTTTAGTGAAAATTTTATCTTTTATAATTTTGTTCCAAAGGCTAGAGTTAAACTCTACAAATTATCTCTGAACAAAAGAACTATACGAATATTTTTCTAGGGAATTTGTCATTCCCTGGAAGCGAATAGTTCTGCTCTAGACTACTGGTCCCGATCTAAAAGGTTGGCACTTATGCAAAGGGGGATTAATATTAATATGATTCTAAAATAATATCGGTTTCTTAATAATGTATTTACTTACTCTATATTGTACATCCGCAGTGCATGCACCTATGGAAAAGTAGACAAGAAACTTGCCAACAGTATCAGAATAAGATCTCCATGAGAAAGAGAATGTAGTTCCTTGTGGATACTTTGATCTTAATTTATCACCATTTCTGAGTTGGAGAAAGGAGCTTCACCCCCCCCCCCCCCCCCCACGAGGCACAAGCCGAAGCTATTGACTTAGTACCTAACTGCTGACCTGCCTATAGCTTTTCCCCTGAATAAGGCGAAGAGGGAATATTAATACTATTATTTGTTGCATCTTTTACTGTGAAGAACCTTGGTTGATGTACTGTGGGTAACTTTTTAATTTGTTCATATTTTTAATACGTACTACTGAACTGAGCACAATGAACACTTTAATTGGAGCAGGAAGCTTTTGACCAAGCATAGTGGAATTCCTCGGTTTTCAAAATCCATTTAGAAATTCTTGATGAAGAAAGAAAACACTCCTAAAAAATAATATAGTCACAGTACTTGGTTTTATAGGATGAATATTTCATTCTATAATTAATTAGAAAATTCTTGTTTTTTTTTTTCTCGTGACAGTTTTGGGCCTTTTGCCGATTGAGGTCGTACTAAGGAAGCAACAGGCTCATATGTGGGTGTCAATTGGTTTGGAAATATTTGGGTATTCTTAATTCGTAATAAAATTGTAAGCAATAATGAACATAAGATGAACAGATCAAAGGAATCTTGATAAAAAAAAAATAAACAAAAAGAAACTATCTATATAGACACAAGGAAACTTAACAATATGGTTTTGATCATTATAATCTATGCCCATCAAAATCTATATTAATTAATTAATTAAGGACCATAGGTGGGTCAAAATGTGTCGCTTCAAAACTATACCCAGCCTCATTATCAAAAAAAAAAAAAAAAAACTATACCCAGCCTGTATTAACACAACATAGTGGATAAACAAGGCCCCAACTTCTCTCAAAAGTTGGAAGGAAAAAGAAAAGATAAAATTGTGCCTCTATCATATTATCATGAAAGTGATTAGCCTCTTAGCCTTCTCCAATAGCATTTCTAGTTCCATTCCATATTAAATTAGAATGTAGTGGCTTTTTTAGTTTATATAGCTTTGGCATTAATTCTCAAATCCAAACAAGTATGGGTGAGAAACTCGCTAACAGTTCAATATATATATTGTTTAAATTAAAAATATATAGTAGTTTCTATGGCATCACTTGTTCAAAGTCAGTTCTTATATCATGGTTTTCCTTTTTCGGGTTTGGCAATATAAAAGTATGGAAATCCTAACAACCTTATTACTGTGGATTTTATTCTTCTGGAGCATCATATCTTGCCTGGTTGTACTACTATTTTAATAATGTGGAAATCGGATAAATCTGTTTTAATCTTAACAATTTGGAGCTTTAATAAGAAAAGAAAAACAATTTGGTGCTAAGTGCTAACCACCAACACAAGAAGGACAAAAGGGCAGGCATTTAGAATCGGGAGCACCCGAAATCATAAACATAAAAAGATCTCATCTCGAACTAATTTGTTAATTAACAACTTTTCTTAAAAAAACGATACAAAGACCAGTACGACTGGTGATTATACGATGCTCTGCATCAACTATAATAACACTACATTATATTTTAATATCCTGCAGATTCTAAGTATCTTATATGCATCATGAGATTAAGATCATAGACCGTGACGATTTCACATGGGAAGCACGTAATTAAAATAATTTTTATAACAAGCACTACAGTTACTACTGGAACAAATCTAGGAGACCCAGACATTCTATTTTTATTTCCCTCTTAATTGGGTCAACAACCAAACCTAAACATTTATTAGTACCCAAAATATAAAATTTTAACAATCAAAAAGAAAAAATAAAATACCAATAGGAAAAGGTATATGATTAATTCACTTTCGAAGTTTTACCCCATCTTACGAAGTGAAATGAGAATCTCTCTCTCTACTTTCTCTCTCTAAAGCTAAATTCTCCATAAAATTCATTTCTTTCAACAATTTTTTTTGGGGAATTCAGTCTTCTTCCTCTTGCTCTCTTTTAATCTCTTATCAATTCATCCATGGCGCCATCTTCTCTTTACGATGCGGCTGGTACTGTTCGTGAGAAAACTTCTCTTGTGATGGATTTAGGGAAACTGGTGCTCCCTAACCCTAATTCGTCTTCTTTTCAGAAGATGAAAGGAAAATTTGTCACCTCATTTCAGCAACCGATTACTTTTGCTCCCACAATGGATGATTCTCTAGCACTTCAGCCTCAGGTCTCTGTTAACTCTTTGATCAATGTTGGGATTATTTTGTAGTCATCTACTTAATGACTGCCGATATAATATGTTTATGCATTAATAAATGATCGATTAGCAAAAAAAAAAAACTCTTCGATCAAAGCAGGTAGCTCTGTGCCTCTGGTTTGTTTTCTGGTACCTTGCCCGGGCTTTTCTGGTTCGACTCTTTTGAGCTCTGTCTCTGCGGGATCATCAGGGCTTCCAGTATCTACTACTTCCATGCCGGTGGTTTCTCTAGGAACTTCTGCTCCCTCTCTGGTAGTCCCTGTAAAAGATTCTTCAATCAATGCTTCTACCTCTTGGTCCAAGGTAGTTTCTAATTCCCCTCCTCAACTGAGTTTCATGAAGCCTATTTTTAATAGTGATTGCTCTACACTCTGCATTCCGTCTGAATTACTTGCAATTGGTCGCAAAAAAATATCAATTGTGCCTCATTGGGCAATTTGTGGGAACTGTTCCGAAGATAGGGTTCATCCATGCTATTATTAACAAGCTTTGGGGGCGTGATGGTACAATCTCTGTGTCTCATTATAAGGATGGTCTCTTTCTATTTTAATTTCCCACTGAAGCTGCATATAATCGTGCTCTGTCCCGAGGCCCTTGGTATGTCGGTGGTATCCCCTTGATGCTATGGCCATGGACCTCTTCTTCAAAGAAGATGGACTTCTCTAATGCAGTGTTTCCTGTCTGGATCAAATTAAAGCATGTCCCTCTGGAACTGCTAACAACGGAAGGCCTTAGTTCTCTGGCAAGTGCTCTAGGTACCCCCCTCCATTCAGATCAAGATTGCTAAAAAATCTTCAAGGATGATAGTGCAAATGTCTGTGTTAAAGTTGACTTCTCAAAGCCACTATTGAATGAGTTGAAACTGGATATAAATGGTGAGAGTGCTGTCATTGATGTTGTGTACTCATGGAAACTCCTCATTGTGTCTTTTGTAAGAATTGGGGACATTATGAGCTTGCATGTACTTTCAAAAGGACTGAGAAAAAATAGATTCCAAAGCTTGCTCCCAAGACTACTACTATTGTTTCCACTAAGACTGACATTGCCCTTTCTATCAATGACCCTGTGATTGTTGAGGATCATCTTGTGGAACCACCTGTATCCCATGTTATTGCAAAGCCAGAAATGACTGTGCCTCAAGCTTCAATTATTCCATGTACATCAGCTCATCACTCTTCTGGAGAAGCCCCATTTTTATCAACTACAGATGAACCCCTACCTTTAGTAGCTGAAGCTGAACTTCCCCCTGTTCCATCCCCCCCAAAGACCCGGAACTCTCCAATAAAAAAACCACAGCAACCTGCCAAACCCAAACCAAAACGTGGAAGAGGCTCTAAGCCAAAAATAACTGCAGCTCCAGTCTCCCCCTCATGGGAATTCAATTCCTCTTTCTCTGCCTACTTGATGAGGTGGCTCGCATGGAATGTGCGGGGGCTAAATGACCCGCAAAAACAAAAAGAGGTTCTTAAAGTAATACATAAACAATCAGTAGACATTGTGTGCTTGAT
The DNA here is from genome assembly GCA_028386065.3 of Turnera subulata. Lineage (NCBI taxonomy): Eukaryota > Viridiplantae > Streptophyta > Magnoliopsida > Malpighiales > Passifloraceae > Turnera > Turnera subulata. Next base: position 18,581 of record JAKUCV010002379.1, read on the forward strand.
TGAAACTAAGATACAAGAGGTACGAGCTACTGAAGTCCGGAAATCCTTCTTGCCAGAATGGAAGTTTGCTAATAACTACATGCATGCCCATTTAGGGCGTATCTGGCTGCTCTGGTTGAATAATATTGATATTACAATTCTGGAGTCCTCTTCACAAGTTTTACACTGCTCCATTTCTTGTCCTACCGAGCGTTCATTTTGCTTTGCTTCTTTTGTATATGGCTCAAATGATGCGATTGGGCATTCCTCTAGTCTATTTCCAAGCATTTCCTGGTTCGCATCTATTACCTTGGTGCTTAATTGGTGACTTCAACGTCATTCGATCCCCTTCTGAATCAAGTTCATCAGTTTTGCATATGCTACCTGATATTGCGCAATTCAACCAATGCCTTTCATCAAATGGCTTGGTGGACCATCCTTTTATTGGATCTTATTATACATGGACCAATAGACAATTTTCAAGACCTATTTTCAGGAAGCTCGATCGGTTTCTAGCCAATGCTGATTGGTTCTCTGCATTCCCTTATAGTAAAGTGGAATTTCTTGCTCCAGATGTCTCTGATCATTGTTCCATCCTCTTCTCCAGCAATCATTCCATTTGCTCGGGTTCTAAACCGTTCAATTTTTGTAACTACTGGATTTCGAATCCATTTTTCCTTGATATAGTCTCTGTAACTTGGACAAAGAATGTTGCTGGTTATGCTATGTTTAAAGTCTGGTATAAACTAAAGCTTCTCAAGGTTGATCTCAGAAGGTTTCATCCCAAAAATTATGGCTAGTTATCAAGTAAGATTACTCTGGCTGAACAAGAGTTACAGATAGTACAGCAGTAACTTTTTACTGAAAATATTTCCCCGGATCTATTGCCTCTGGAACAGGGACTAACCAAGTATATATCTGAACTAAAAGTAGCAGAGGAATCCTTTATGAGGCAGAGATCCCGGGTATCTTGGCTTTCTTGTGGTGATTCAAACACCAGATTCTTTCATAATATGGTGAAGGTCAAATGAGCCAGAAATCTTATTCGTTCTATTATAACCCCTCAAGGATCAGTATTGACAGAACCGAAACATATTGAAGCTGTTATTGTTGATTTCTATACCAAGTTCCTGGGACAGAGAAATTCTGAAGTTGTCCCCCTTACTATTCCATTTCTCTAAAATCTTTTAAAACGTACACTATCAGAGACTGATTGTAACATGCTTTCCGCTACTGTAACGCCCAATGAGATTGAAGCAGCCATGTTTTCACTAGGGGCAAACAAATCTCTAGGGCCCGATGGCTATACCTCAGAAATTTTCAAGGCAGCTTGGCCCATTATTGGTGAGGAAGTTGTTCTTGTTGTCCAGGAGTTTTTCACATCTGGAAAATTACTGAAAGGTATCAATTCTACTATCTTGAGCCTTATTCCGAAAGTTCCTAATGCACAAAAGCTAACAGATTTTAGGCCTATTGCATGCTGCTTAACTTTATATAAATGCATATCTACTATCCTTGCTATAAGATTCCAGAAATGCCTCCCTTCTCTCATAAGCTGTAATCAAACAGCATTTATCCCTGGAAGACGCATTGTCGACAATATTCTGTTGGCACATGAATTAGTTCACCTTTATCACAAGTCTGATATTTCTAGTAGATGCACAACGAAAATAGACCTAATGAAGGCATTTGACTCAGTAGATTGGACTTTCTTGACCAATGTTTTGACTACAATGAAGTTTCCAGACTAGTTTATTAGATGGCTAAAAGCATGCTTCTCAACTGCCATGTTTTCTATCTCTATAAATGGGGCACTTTGTGGCTATTTCCAAAGAGGAAAGGGTATGCGGCAAGGCGATCCCCTTTCGCCCTACTTATTCGTAATCTCAATGGAGGTACTTTCCTACTTACTTTCAAAGGCTACTATGGATCACTCCCTCCCATTCCATCCTAAGTGCCAGCGAGTCCAGCTTAATCATCTCTGTTTCGCTGGTGACTTGATGGTATTTTCTGATGGAAGTCTTCAGGCTGCTGCTACTATTACCCGTCTATTCAAGGAATTCTATCTCGTCTCGGGTCTTCAATTCAATCTAGCAAAAAGTGAAGTGTTCTTTGCAGGAGTACCTGAAGAACTGGAGCAACAATTTCTCAATATTTGTGGTTTTAAAAAAGGCAATTTGCTAGTTAGATACCTTGGGGTACCTCTAATATCTGGCCGCCTTACATACGCTTACTGCCAACCACTAATCGACAAAATCACTGCTCGCATTCAATCCTGGAGTTCTAAATATCTTTCCTTTGCAGGAAAATTACAGCTAGTGATGTCTGTTTTGTTTAGTATGCAAAACTACTGGACAAGCATCTTTATTTTGCCGACAAAGGTTATAAAAGAGATAGAAAGATTGTGTGCAGCTTTCCTTTGGTCTGGAAACTCAGAGAATGCTAAGAAAGCAAAAGTAGCTTGGACTGATCTTACATTGCCAAAGCAAGAAGGGGGTTTAGGCCTGAAGAAAATGAAAGATTGGAATCAAGCAAATATCGCTCGCCATCTCTGGAACTTAATGCTTTGTGCTGGTTCTTTATGGGTTGCTTGGGTATCTACCTATATTCTCAAAGGTCGAAGCCTATGGAGTTTGCCTACTCCATCAAACTGCTCCTAGAGTATTCGTAAGATTTTTAAACTCAGATCTACTTTCTCTGCAACAATTATGCATTCTATTAGCACTGGTGAACAAACTTACTTTTGGTGGGATAATTGGCATCCAAGGGGCCCTCTTCACTCTCTAGTTCCTACAACTCAACTTTCTAGAACTAAAATCTCACTTCAAGCTAAAGTTAAAATGCTTTTTTTTTATCATTCCTGGAGATGGCCAGTCAGTCGATTGCATTTATTCTCCCAACTTAAACAAGAAGCTGAAAGCTCTATCACCCCTTCTTCTTGTGATGATCAAATTTTCTGAAGTCTCTCCCCTTCTGGAAAATTCACTATCCGAAGTGCTTGGCAGTTTATTTGAGTTCAAAAACCTAGAGTTGATTGGTTCAAGCCGCTATGGAATGCTGGATTTATACCTAAACATAGCTTTATCTCTTGGCTTGCAATCTTGGATAGACTTTCAACACGTAAAAGATTACAAACCTGGGGAGTGATATCGGATGCAAGCTGCCTTTTGCGTTCTCAAGCTGAAGAAACCCGAGACAACTTATTCTTTGAATGTAGTTTCTCTACTGCAATTTGGACTCGGTTGCTTACACTATGTAATGCATCAAGGAATGTTGACTCCTGGAATGCTGAATTCTCTTGGGCTAAACAACATTTACAAAAGAAAACTATTCAAGTACTAGTATTGCGACTTGCTTGGTATGCAACCATCTACCATCTATGGCGTGAAAGAAATGCAAGATTTCATACTCATTGTTGTCGACCTCCTGAAGCTATTATAGCTGATATTAGCTCTGATCTGAAGCTACGTTTCTGTAGCTTATCAAATCTGAAACCCAGAACTCTTATTGTAGAACTGCAGCAACTATGCTCCTTTTGGGACATTAGATTTTTACAATCTTCTAGCATTTGTTGAGTTGTGCTTTGTAAGCTTTCATGCTATTTGTTTTGACTTTACATATGTAACTCATTGTTATGCAATGAGAAATTGATTTGATTCTTAAAAAAAAAAAAGGTATATGATTAGTTAGAAGGAGCATATATTGGACTGGACTAAGCTCACCAAGTGGTCTGCCCAGCCCAAATAAAGCTCCTTTCTCTTTATCTTTCGGTGGACTGCCAAATAAGGCCTTTGTACAAATTTGAGAGGCATATGAGCCCGGAAGCTGTTCCACAAGCCCATGAATGCTCTCAAAATCCAATTTCCCCATATACAGATCATCAAGAAAGAAAAGAGCAAAAGAAATTTAAAGAAAGAAAAAGGGAAACAGATTTAATTCACTATTGTGATATCCCCTACTTCCCACCAACCACCAACGACCAACCTTGATGGACATTGTTGAAAGCGACAAGGGCTCCTCTTCAAATGTAGATTTAAAAGCACCACATGCAGATGTAAACTTAAAGAGGAAGGGGTCCCAATTAGTAGTAAACTGCTAAACTGCATCAACAGTTGAGATGTTGCAGTCTTTCCTAACAAGCTAGGGGCATGCGGCCCCCATTTATGCCCATGTGTCTTTAGCCAGTGAAGTAAAAGCCTACCTTCTGTGCTGGAAACTAGACGTTACAAAATGTTGAGAAGCTCATTGCTGTAATGAATTTGACAGAAGAAAATAGAGACAGAAGCAGACCGCGCATCAAATGTATCACAAGGTGATGTGTGTATTTGCTAAATCGAAATCATGTTTGGTTCAATTATTGGATTCTTGGTACCTTTAAACAAGTCTTATGAATGAAAAAAAAAATGGTACTTGAAGACGTGCTTTCATCGTAAATAAGCCAATTTAGTTCGAACTGGACTATATGGGTGGCTAAACCCAAAAAACATTGGAGTTCTTGTCAATCAAAGTAGAGATGTGATAGATGATCATAAGCACGAAAAAACAGATCAACTGCCGACCAGTTAGATAACAGTTTGATTTCATGTGGCAAATATCTCTCCAATCTCCAATAACAATTTAGCATGAAATGAATACGCAAAAGACAGAAAGCCAATGCCAGAAAACGTTTGACAATCTCCCATGCTTTCAATATGCAATTAGTGGTCAGGACTTTGCAACTTGTGAGAAAGCTACTATTGACTTTCAGTAGGTGCAACCACCCAAGAAACTAAATATGACAACCTCCTCAAGTTTCAACCAAGATGCAGTGTTCCATTAATACAGTTCAGAGATGAAAAGGCAGATAAACAGCTAAAACTTGGCAATACAGGAGGAACCTTTAAACCATTACTTCAAAACAACAGCAAGCAGTAGAGAACAAGGCAAAAACCCGTTATGACATATCAGAAGTTTAGCATACAAGCATTGTATTCAATTTCAATGTCCCTCGTCTCTTTTCTCAAAAAAAAAAAAATGTCCTTTGTCTCTTCCCTTCTTTCCGGTTCATTGATATAATTATTTTCGGGACAGAGCAAATAGGTTCCATGACATACCAGATGATGTATACCGGTTCTTTGCTAGTAACTAGTTGAACATTGCCATACAATAGCTGGAGTGAAAAATTAAACTCTAAAAAGCTTGCCTAAGATTGGATTTTGCTAACTTATAAGAAGGCAGCAGAAAATTTGTACCCAAATTTGGTAGGAGGGAAAAGAAAGCCCGCTTGTTTGAATTCAAAGTAAGCTTATAAAAAAGAACTCATTCTTACAACAGAAATGACGTGCCTCCACTGTATTTACAAATCAGTAATGAGTTGGTGAAAGACTGTAAAATCACTAACAAAGGAATGGTTGAGCCGAATCAGAGCGGTCACCATAGGATGTAATAAAGCAATTTCAATTCATCTCCTGCAGAGTCAATCTCTTTCTTTACACATAAACAATGATCTCACAATTGGAACTTCAAAACTTATGCAAGCCTCTTTTGCGACCTGGGTTTGTGAGGGAATCGCGAGGGAGGCGAAGGAGAGAATTCCGAGGGCAATGGAGGTGCCTCTGTCTCCCCAGTAAGCATTCCTACAATCTCCTTCATTGAAGGCCGGCGGGCCGGAGACTTCTGCAGACAAAGGAGAGCAATAGTGATGCATAACTCAGCTTGTTCTTTATCCAAAGACTCCACAGACTGATCAACCAAATCGAGAAGCTTTCCTCTTCGGGCAAGATTACGAGCCCAATGTATCAAATTGGCACGCTGGAATTCGGACACAGGTGAGTTTGTAACCTGAAGTGGACGCCTCCCGGCAATTAGAACTAACAGTAGAACACCAAAGCTGTACACATCAGACTTCTCGGATAAGGAGCCGGCACCACCACCACACTCAGGGGCAACATAACAAACTGTTCCTCTCATACTTGGTGTACTGCTAACTCCACCACTCATGGGTATCTTCCCGCTCATTGAATCATGGCTATTGCCTCGAAACAGCTCGCCACTAAACCAATCAATACTACCTTTGCTACTCCTGCTCTTGCTCCTCTTGTTCTTCTTCCTCTCTCTATACATCTCATCATCTCTAGGCCACCAGTCTTCCTCTCCATTAGTACCATCATCACCATTCATTCCCATCTCTTCCCTCTTGTTCTTTTGCTTCTTGTTTTTCTTCTTCCTCTTCTTCTCCAACTCCTCACAATACTCCTCCTTCCACCACTCTCTAGGAGGCCTCCTCTTCTCCTTCTTTATAATCCTATCTTCCTTATCATCATCCAATGAAACCCACCAATCCAAACGCTTCCTGCTATTCTTCTTCTTCTTATCCACCTTAGCAATTCCTCTATCACCGCCTGAAGAAGAACCCCCAATCCCAATCCAATCCCTCTTCGGCCTCTCCTTCTTCACCTCCGTTCCAATCCAATCCATCACATAGTCCTTGACCACCGCATTCTCCACCGCTCCCTCATCATTCAGATGTTTCCCTTCATCGTCCGATTCTTTCCTCTCAATTAAATTCTCCTCAGGCGAGGCACCCACCGGCGGCTCTGCGCTCATCTCCGGCGACCTGAGAAAGCTCTCTGGGGACTGATCCACCCCTAAACTGAACTCCTCAAACCCAGTAGTAGCAGTCAAACTCTCACTCTCCTCCAACACAGAACCACCATAATTGCTATTACTATCCACCATCACCTCACCTTTCTTCTCAGGAGTCTCCACCTTAATCTCATCCAAGTTTTCCTCTTTCACCCAAGCCAGCCCGAAATCTGCAATCTTGGCAGAGAAAGACTGGTCAAGCAAAACATTACTGGGCTTCACGTCTCCGTGGATCACCGGCGGGTCCAGCCCATGAATATACTCGATCCCTCGAGCAATATCAAGAGCAATACTAAACCTCTTCCTCCACTCCCGCAACTCGGGGCACTTCCTGTGTAAGAGCGCGTTCTGCAAGTTCCCATTAGGCATCAGCTCGTAGACCAGCAGCATGGTCCGGTGCTTCCGGTCGGCGGAGAATCCCAGGGCGGTGACGACGTAAGGGGAGCGGAGCTTGGCGGCGAAGAAGAGCTCGTTCTGGAACTCCCGCTCGCCCTGGAGGGAGCCGGAGTCCATGACCTTGACGGCGACATCGACGCTGCTGCTGCGGCGGCGGCTCTGCTTGGGGTCGGGGAGGGGGAGGGTGGCGCGGTAGACGGAGCCGAAGCCGCCCTGGCCGAGGAGGAGGGAGGCGGAGAAGGAGTCGGTGGCGCGGCGGAGGGCGGAGTAGGAGAAGCGGTGAGGGGGCTTGGCGTCGGAGGGGACGGTGCGCTTGCGGGAGATCTTGCGGAAGCAGAGGACGAAGAAGAGGAGGAAGGAGAAGGCGGCGGCGGAGGCGGCGCCGAGTGGAGGGAGGAGCGTGGACTGGAGGGGACGGTTGTGGGGCGGTAACGGTGGCGGGGAGGGAAATTGGCGTGATGGCATGGTGTGTGAGCAGCTAATTAGAATCAGAGTGTCTCCATGACTCTCTCTCTCTCTCTCTCTCTCTCCGTGTGTTTGTTTTTACCTTTTGTCTTCTTTTTGTCTTATTTTCTTTTCTTACTTCCTCAGTTCCTCTCGTTCGTAGTAGTTCCGTTTATCCGCTGTTGTTGTTTTTGTACTTGTGTTTCTGTTCTATTTCTTTTTTTTTTGATAATGTTTCTGTTCTATTTCTATGTGCTGTATTTTCGTGTTTCTGTGTGGGGCAGCAGAATTATATAGGTCACATGTTAAAAAAAAAAAAAAAAAGAAACTGTTTTAACGAAGTGATTTTTTCCTTTTCTTTTTTCTTTGGCTTGATAAAAAGTTTAAAAACCCACAAGAATTTTATGGCTTATTATTATCAAAGGACTACTGGACAGTAAAATCCCAAGGTTTAGGCTTTGCTTAAACTGTTTGGGGTAAACGGGACCAATCTTATTAGCTAGGTTAGTCCCCCTGTCCATGTCCTCCTTTCTGTCACGGATTTCCTGTGGGCATATGCTTTTCATTAACAAAAAAAAAAAAAGAAAATTAGAAAAATACTCTATGACTAACCAGTAGTATATAGACTCTCTCTGCTTCTTCCTGGTGGGCTGGTCCGCTGGCTGTTGAGGGGTAAATTTTTTCTTTTTTGGGTAAGTTTTATTCATGATTTTTGTAATTGAAATTTATTTTTGGTAGGATTATCAATATGTTCTGCTCTGTAGCCATTGTCAAGGTCATGGCTAATGCAATAGAATGCATAATGAGTACACAGTTGGTCAGTTGGTTAATTTGTTTATAGAGTGGCAGGTACATGGGCGGCGAAGTTCCTCATCAGACAGACAGTACAATATAGGAGAAAGCAAAGAAGTGAAGTAGATTTTCATGCACCTTAATTATTATTTTAAACTTTTTAATGAAAAGACGATACTTGAACTTTAATTATTCACAGCAAGTTGACTTGGACAAGTCCACGTCTTAACTTTCCTGCCCATCATGGGATAACAAATAATTAGTCTTTGGATAAAAAAAAAATATGCGATTAGTTGCAATTTGATCGTGATTTGAAGCAATAAACAACTCAAACTTTTTCGTGCTAAACACTGCAATTAGCGTGATTCACAGAGGGCATTGGCACAATGGAGAGCAGAAATCAACGTGAATGGTGGTTTAACCAGCCAATTCAAGGCAACGTTAATGCCGAGTTATAAATTAACTCTAATCTTAGGTCACCCATTTGATTATTCATAGACAATAAACGGGCAAAGAAAGTGGAGTAGGTAAATTATTTTCTCCGTTTTGGTGGTGCGGACTTCAAACTCTTGTGCTGGATTCACACGGTTTGCCCCACAAAGGAGAAGACCAAGAACTAAACCTTGTCGTTTTTTATCTGTCAAGCTTGACCTTTTCCTTGTTTATTCACTGACTTTCGTCATTGATAGAGACTCATTAATTGATATATTCAACTGGAGGTTGAAAAATTAAACCGACGCTGTGAAGTTTAAATTAGGAGCTCACGTGGGCAATCGCTTTTCAATAATCTTTCTTTGTTTTGACAAGAAAAACTAAGCTGTGTGTTTATTCAACACAAATGGCTAAAAATTCAACAAAATAAACCAATAAACTAAGCATTTTTATTAACCCAAATGATACTATAAAGAAAAAGGAGAAAATAATTGTGAAGACATGCACATCAGCCCACGTCTAGTTGTATAGTTTTTTTTTTGGGGGGGGGGGGGGGGGTTTTAAAAATATATATACTTGATCAACTCTCTGGATTTTTCAAGATGAACCAGAAGAACTTTGAATTCAATAACAAAATTCGCTGCCGCCAATTATACAGCTACCATATTTGACACAACCACCTGACAAGAGGAAGAATATGTAAGAGGTTAAATAACACGATTTGTTCGACTCACTGCCTTGTTCGATCTACATCTAGCTAGTCTAGGATGTTCTTTACTTCTCTACTAATGTTTTAATTAAAAACCTGAAAAGAATTAAATTAGCAGCGGGTGGTCATGTATGTGGGTTTTGTTTTGACCATCCATATGGCAATAGGAAAAGGAAAGAGAATAAATTCAATTTAAAGGAAAAAGAATTGATTCGTTTGGGATAGCTTACTTTGTAGCTTTTTTTTCTACTCTTGATTTTGAAAAATGGCGATTTGCAAATCCTTATGGCCCGATATTTATGATTTGATCTATCTTTGTGAAATATATTTGGAGCTTCTATTACATTTGAATCTGCACCGGCATAAATGTAAACTTGAGTCAAAGAGTGATCTTCTCAAAGATTTCAGATGCCACGTGCGTCAGCTGCATCTTTCGTTGAATAATAACACTAGATTAACACTGGAGAAGAAATCATCGTATCCAACTTAATATAAACATGCCCTTTTTAATATTAACATGCCTTAAGTGTTCCGATTTATTTCCTTTACATCAAATGGCTCTTCTGTTTGTTTTGCTTATCAGTGACCAGTTCTATAAGCATCTGACATCCAACATTTAGTGCTCTCAATTTTCTTGGAAATAATCTTTGCTTAAAGATCATAAAGTGCAAATACAGGTAGATGAAGTATATACCAGTCTTACACCGACGGGAAGGAAAACAACAGAGAAGGACGACACGCCACACAAATTTATATGTCAAGCACGTGGGCAATGAAGTGTTAATTGCGTAACTGATTTGATCCCACCATCAAGTGACATATAATTATTTAGTAGTAGGTTTCTATCAGATAATTACCACTTGTTCTTGCACTCGAAGAGTTTAGAATTTAGATGGTATGTAGTAGGAACGGCTTTGGCAACTTCCTATAAATAAGTTGTGTAAAATTAACATTTACGAGTAGGCTCCTTTCCAGATTTTTCATTTCATTCTATGCTCGGATAATTCTGCTATTGTTATAAATATTGTATTATACATTGTATTATACATGTATGTATGTCATTGTTATA
>JAKUCV010002380.1:0-73201 GCA_028386065.3 Turnera subulata
TCAAGTCACTTTCAAAGAAGAGAAAACAAACCTCAACTAGAATTAATTTCCTATTTGACTTTTAGCTGCATCGTATGAGAGGAGAATCCAAGGGTGGGACAAAGCATTGAATCGTTGCCAACAGTTAAAAGTTGTTTGTGGGGGATGAAATCACCAAAAAAGCAAAGAAAAATCTTGGGATACAAATACAATACAATGGAATCAACAACAAAGATAGTGTGGTTGGCTGATGGACGGCGGAGAGTAAATGTTGAAGACCAAAACAAAAGAGATTTAGGATTTGACTATTGATGGGGGAATCGTTTGAAAAGGAAATTTGGGATTTGGGAGATGCCCTCTCAAACACATTCAAACAACAAGTTGGTTATTGGCCGTTAAGACTATCCTAACCGAAATGACCACCTCCTCCTTTGGATATTCGTTATTATATTTTGTTGTTTCTTTTGTTGGGAAAAATTATCTAAATTTTATTCACTGTAGTCTGTGACGAGGATATGTATTCAGTACTTTATTTTTTGCCGAGATATGTATTCAGTACTGTAAACGAGGTAACTTGCTCAGGGATTTTATTTTTTTGACAATAGCTTACACAGGGATATTCAATAAGTATTAGTATAATTTATTACTACCCGAGTTCCAATTTTGAAGCTTTGCTCACCTGTGAATGTTGTGTTCTCGTGTCAAAAGAACCATACTGGCACTGTCATTCGCTCTTCTTTTTAGACTTAGAACTTTTCTGTCTTTTTTGTGGTGTCCCTTTCTTGGTTGTGGGGTTTTACTGCCATTGCATGCCTCGATGGATCTGCATCAAAGCAAAATCAAATCCAGAATCCAGAAAGATGATAAAAACTCTTCTACTGCTACTACTACTAGTACTTTATAAAATCCAAATACGACCGCACAGCAGAAAAGATATGAAGGAAGACTACATGTAAAAAGCCAAGATAGCTAGTTGCTTTATTTTTTCGTTTTCAATTAATGCCTATACAACCATAAAGAAGCCAAAAATCGATTGCATGTTTGCATGTGCGGTTGTGTGGACACAGGCTTTGAAAGCCTACGTTTCTTTCTAATCTCCCTAATTCGCTTTCAATTCAACAATCAAATTGGCAAGTTGTATACAGAAAGGGTAAGAATTTTTGGGTTATTGTCGTTGAAACTTTTTTTAAAAAATCCAACAAATTGAGATACTATAAAAAAGAGAAACAAAAAAAACACTGTTTCTCCTCTTTGACCTACTCTTTTTTTTTTTTGTGTTACTCCTAGAGAGAGTAACCCGCATGATAAAAATAAAAATTACTACTGTAGTTGAGTTTAGGTTAAGGAGAAGTGGAGAGAGTTTGACCCTCTGTCTAGGAAGTGGTGCCAAATCTTGGGGAGTTGGCTGCCACGACGACCACGAGCATCGCTTGAAATCTGGGCCCGTCAGCCCCATGCGCTAGCTTTCTTGGCGCGGGCTCGGTTTCAAACTCCCTCCTTTTATTTTATGCCTCCAATCCCCTCCATCAATGAAAAAAAAAAGAAAATGTATGAAAAGGAATGCATACAAATACAAACACACGTTTGTTACAATAAGACCCATTTCAAATTTTTTATTCAATGCAATTGCAATGAATTCTTTAAAAATTATGCATTACAAAATTAGCTGCAATGACAGATCACCAGTTAAATATGTTGAACTACCGTAGTAATTATAAAGTAGTATTATGGGGGAGCGGGAAATACTTGGTGGATTCTTCACCCAAAAATAAAAAATACTTGGTGGATTCCTTGCATTAACTTTTATGTCAAAATATAGTCAAAGCAATGGTGACAATTGCAAGTTAACTAGTTGGCTAATGATGTTTCCATATTCTAATTAATTACTCGTGCCAGTAAGGCCAGTATAAGATTATGTTCTACAAATTAAGATGCTCACTCAATCATCATCATAGGTTTGATATTCACGTAAGGAAACATAATCAAATTTCAGTTTTTTTTTTTTTTAATCTTAGACGAAGGCACATGCTTTCAAACACACACGAGTCATATGTTCCTTTAGGAAAACACAAGAATATTAATCCGTTTACCGGTTGTAATGCTACATGAAAGCAAAACGAGCAAGGATAACTTGCCTTCATGATTAAAAAAAAAAAAAAGAACTTGCCTCATATCTTATGCTTACATCTTTATTTTTAAACCTAAAGGCAATGACTTCTTAGTCATCTTGATGGTGGATGGCAACTTTGAGCGCCAAAGAGTCAAATTTACCTTGGTTTAACTCATTTTTGTCATTGAGTTTTTAAAAAATGAGTTCAACTTATCTATTTTTCAGGCAATGTAAAAAAAATATATATATATACTCCCGAAAGTCCATGTTAAGTGTTTGAGTCTCTAGCAGCTTCTTTCTAGTCTTTTTTTTTTTTTTTTCCAAAGGAAAAGTACAACTACTAGTAATTTTGTTTTATTGAATGAGCCATAAGAGAATGGGGAGAAAATCCCGAAAGTCCATCTAGCACATGATACATACGTACATAGGAGAAATGTAGTTGGATTGGATGCTAATTAAGCTGATTTGATACGGTCATGCCGAGAATCGCGGTCCTGTTATTTCGTCAATCAACATCAAAATCTACACCCAGATCTTCTCTTCCATTCATAAATCATGCACATCTTATCTTCATTCTCCAATAAACCATCATTAACAAATCATTAATAAATTATTAACGCTCTGTTCTGTTTGTTTGTGATTAATCTTGTACTAGTACTACTGTATGAACATAATGACTCATCTTCCTTGTACTTTAATCCCGGCGAAGTTGGAAATGCATCACGATAAACACATCCTTTCTTTTCCTTTTATATATATATATATATATATATATATATATATTCAGAAACAGGGTATTACAGTTTTCTTTATTACCTTTTGGCTGTGTAGGATTTCGTGATGGAGTCACAGTCAGAGAAATTGCAGAAAAATAAAATAAAGAGGAAGAAAAAAAGATTACAGTAAGTAACTGGTCAAGGTATCTATTCAATTGGTTCACCAAATTACAGTGATTTTGGTATTAAATTGACCGTCGTTCTCCTAGTCCTAATATACGGCTGGTGGACAATGGCACCTGTGGAATATGCCCATGTGCATGTGCTCCGGATGGAGACCCTTCATTAGAATTTACCACAAACCAAAAGCCAAATGGAAAACCACTCAGTTCTTTGCTTGCTGTTGCCCTGGCAAAAAGTTTGATACTACTACGTAGGGTTAATTACATTTTGACCCCCTGTATTCTCGTTTATTATTCACGAACCCCCTGAACTTTTTTTTCATCAATCAACCACCTGAACTCCCAATTTCATGCAATTGACCCCCTCCGTCCATGGGCAGATGGATTCCGTCACTTACACTAACGGAATGCAGGGATGGATGACACGTGGCAGCATCGTAACCGTTCAATAATTTTTTATTTTTAACAAAAAATACGAATTTATTTTTACATAAAATTAAATAAAATTCAAGAAAATAAAAAAGTAAAAGAAACAAAAATATATTAACAAAAAAATATCGAAATTAATACTACAATTCTCTAAAAATATGTAAAGCTCGTATTAATTACTAATTATTATTCCCTAAAAATATAGAAATCTCCCATTAATTGGTATAAAAAAATATCTTAAAATTTAGGAAATTAATAATTATTATTTCCTAAAAAGTATGGAAAGCTCCCATTAATTAGTTTTTAGGAAATTAATAATTATTATTCCATAAAAATATAAAAAATCCCAATAATTAGTATAAAAATAGAAAAATATCTAAATTTTAGTAAATTAATAATTATTGTTCCCTAAAAAATATGGAAAGCTTCCATTAATTAGTTTAAAAATAAAAAAATGCCTAATTTACGAAATTAATAATTATTATTCCCTAAAAATATAAAAGCTCCCATTAATTAGCATAAAAATAGAAAAATACTTAAATTTTAGGAAATTAATAATTATTCCCTAAAAATATGAAAAGATCCCATTGTTGGGCTGATTGACACGTGTCAAAATTTTATTCATTCAATATTTTTTTTTATTTTCTTCTTTTTCCAATTATTTTACAACAAAGTAAAAATATTGTATCAAAATCTTTTTTTTTGGAAAAATTAAAATAACCAAAAAAATTATTAAATGATTAAGATGTTTTCCATTTTTTCTTTTTTCTTTTTTTTCTTTTTTTTCTCTTTTGATATAATAATTTTTATTCTATATTTTTAAGAAAAATAAAATAGAAAAAATTGAATGGTTAAGATACTGCCACATGTCACTTATCCCTGCATTCCGTTAAATCATTTAACAGAAACCTAAAATTTCTAACGGAAGGGGTCAATTGCATGAAATTGGGAGTTCAGGTGGTCGATTGATGAAAAAAAAAGTTCAGGGGGTTCGTGAATAATAAACGAGAATACAGGGGGTCAAAATGTAATTAACCCCTACTACGTACTACAACAGTATACGCATAAAGAGATTTATTTATTACCCATCAAAACTCGATGTGCTAGTTAGTTAGCCATTGAAAGAAGCAGGCAGAGCATCAGGCTGGAAAAATTGAATTAAGCAAGGTTGGAAACCAAAAGATAATATGTATTTCTATGATGATAGCAAAATCGGTTGGTTTGGTATATTCATCAAGATTGCCTAGTACAACAACCAGCTGGAGGCAAGAGTGAAATTAACGCTTCTCCACATAAATTCGGAGGAACATATGAATATTTATTTATTTTTTTGACAAGGAACAGGGAGAGGTAGATTTTTTTAATTTGAGTAATAAAAGTGATAGATAAGAAGGGTTATGTATGTAATATTAATATGGGATAAATAGGTAGTTGCTTTCGTTGCTTGCCCTCTTGGCTTTGGAGTTGGAGGTTTACTAATCACCAGAGAGGAAAACCACTTTGGCCCGCTTGGGATTTTAGGAAATTTCCTGCTTCGAAAGCTACAAAACCACACGGCTTTAGTTTTTTTCACACTTCACCTTTTCGAACTAAGACAAACGATTCTTAACATCACATCTACCAAAAATTTCCACCATTACATTACGTATATTAATATAGAGTCTTTTATGTCCCTGGTAGTTTATGGTCCCCCCACCCGGGCTGCTTAAGAAAAGACTGTGTCTTTTTGGTTGTGGGCTTGTGGCTCAATAGTCCCCAAGGCCCTTTAAGGCCCCTCTATCCAAAGTTCTATAAATTCACACCCACCCCCGCCCATTTTTTCCTCACTCAGCTAGCTGCCTCACATACTTTTTTCTGTGTTGGAAAAGGAATTTCTGTTCAAGCTCCAACCTTCATGTAAGGGGGGGGGAAAAAAAAAAAGGAGTAGAACAAGTAGTGTTATGTTGCATAATTTGAGCTTGGTTAGATGTCAGGAACACGAAATGCTAACAGGTTCATTTTTTTTTTTTTGTGGGTGCAGGAAAATGGGTCTAGCCGGGATTTTGTTGGTGGGTTTGCTTGCATTGGTGCCCTCTGTTAATGGGTATGGTGGAGGTGGGTGGATTAATGCTCATGCAACCTTCTATGGGGGTGGTGACGCTTCTGGCACAATGGGTATGCACATTTTGTTTCTCTCGGTGGAACTAATTACTGTTTAAGGGTGTTAAACAATTATTTTAAAGCAGCAAACATTGTGCATGGTTATGCAAATTTGAGTAGCTAATTATTATGTTTAATCTTGGATTGCAGGAGGGGCATGCGGGTATGGGAACCTGTACAGCCAAGGGTACGGTACAAACACGGCGGCACTGAGCACGGCTTTGTTCAACAATGGGTTGAGCTGTGGGTCGTGCTACGAGATTAAGTGTGTGAACGACGGGAAATGGTGCCTGCCAGGCTCCATTGTCATAACAGCCACCAATTTCTGCCCACCGAACAATGCACTCCCTAACAATGCAGGAGGGTGGTGCAACCCTCCCCTCCACCACTTCGACCTCTCCCAGCCTGTTTTCCAGCGCATTGCTCAGTACAGAGCCGGAATTGTCCCCGTCGCTTACCGAAGGTATTATTTTTGCTTTTCATCCCTCAAATACCCTCCTCTCCTATTTCCTTCAAATTCTTAGTCTTGTTTTACTTTTTTTTTTTCCTTTAGAGAAAGTAAACAAAAATTGTTAATTACTGCTTTTTTCGCTTTTGGGTTTCTAGTGGGTCTTTTGTTTTTTTTTTCCTGGTTTCTGGTGGGTCTGTCTGTTTTCCTTCCCTTTCACATCTGGCCGGCTACTCTTTTTCTTTCTTTAACTTTAGCAGAGTCAAACATGCTTAGAAGTTAAGATCTTTTAGTTTTAACACTTTTTACTCTGGGCTTTCAATTTTTTTTGAAGTGATGTTAATTCATTAATCTCCAAAAAAGAAATATTGCCCACAAATGGTGAATAACAAAATGTTTACCTCAAAATTTAACCTTTTTTTGGCTGCTGGTTTTTCCATTCTTAGGACAAGCCACTTGTCCTTTCACAGTTACGTACCATATTCTTGTCTGTTTCTTTAATAGTATAAAAAAAGAAGAAAGAAAATTCTTTTCTCTTTGGAAATTGGTAATGTTAATTAGTAATGTTTAAGGAGGGGGATATTAACTGAAGTTGGTGGTTGTCGGGTTTTTGTAGGGTACAGTGCAGGAGGAGAGGGGGGATAAGGTTCACAATCAACGGCCACTCCTACTTCAACCTAGTCCTGATCACCAACGTTGGTGGTGCGGGTGATGTACATTCAGTTGCAATCAAAGGGTCCAGAACTGGTTGGCAACCAATGTCAAGGAACTGGGGACAGAACTGGCAGAGCAACACTTATCTCAATGGACAAAGCCTCTCATTTAAGGTCACCACCAGCGACGGCCGTAGTGTGGTCTCTTACAATGTTGCTCCTGCTCACTGGTCCTTTGGCCAGACTTTCTCTGGTGCCCAATTCCGCTAGGGTTTCAATGCAATTGGGAATATAATACCCACTATAGGCTTTAGTATTTACTCATGGCTAGTACTACCAACTACTTTTAGTATAGTAGTAGACTTGCTTATATTATTACTATTATTATACACTGTGTGTTTCAATGGGGAGGGGTCAGTATTTGACTGTTTGGCCTCTTGGGTCAAGACGAGAAGGGCTTTTTTATTTGGTCCTCTCTCTCGTTTTGGGGGATAGTGCCATTGCCGCTCTAGGGTAGGGTGTGTCTATTTTAAGGGTCCCTTTTTTTATTAGTATTAGGGGGATCTTTCTTATTTTTCTTTTGTAATTTTCCTTTTCTCTTCGGGAAGAAGATGGAAGAAGAAAGATGGCAGAGGTGGACTTTTACCACCCGCCGTAGAATTGTGGTTTTCCCCTTTAATGGGAACTGTTGGACTTTTTTTTTTTTTGCTTGAAAAAGCTCATTGTAATCAGCCTTGGCTGAATTTCCTTATGTTTGTGAATGGGTTTGTATTTGGTGCTGTTTGTACACCAAATCTAGGCGCAAAGTGTATATTTGCAATTTCCACTAGTAATGAAGAGAGTGCTAATTCTATTACTAGTATTTATTGGGCCTTACTACTATTATTTGTTACCCACATGGAAGAGAAAATGCACTTGCTATAATATGAAATTCTGGATAAAAGGCCGTGATTATTCATTATTTTTTTTATTATTATTTTGGATAAAATTGCCGAATTCTTTTATTGGTTGTGTATAATTTTTGGGCATGTGGTTGGGCTGCCCTAGTGGCCCCAAATTGGGTTGTTATGCAAGGTCCCAAAACCTATAATCTGGGATGATGGTCTGCTTTCTTACAAATTTGGGCCCAAACTGTCATTTGAATTCTTTTTTCTTTTTTTTTTCGAAAGATAGAATTATATTTCATTTAAACAGCTGCCATAAAGAAAAAACAAATATAACTACCGTACTGTTTGGAATCAAACAAAGTTTTGACAAAATGAATCAAACAAAGTTGATGTGGAAAGAAAAGAAAAGGCCGACAAAATCTTAAAAGTCAGTTGGCATTTTCTGGATATGTTTGCATATCTTCCACTGGGTAAATTTACTAATGATCTTCTCGGTGGAAGAAAGAATCATCAAATTAAATACTAAGTGTTAGAAAGAAATATTGTTTTGACGGGAAATAAACTCAACATCAGCCTCACAGTTGCACCATTTCCTTCTTATAGTCGGGAAGTAATCATTCAATTTTTCCAATTTCCTCTTCGTATCCTCTTTGTCTTTTGGGGATATGCTTAAAAATCAGTTATCTCCTCAAACCAGTAGTTCCTATTTTTCTAATGGTTCTTCCAACTGTTATTTTTATCAATTAGCTTCTCCGACAACAACGCAATTTCACGCAATGTAGGGGACAGGTCATTGCTCAAACTAGACTTGTTGGTCTTGTTTATGTAAGAAAATAAGAGATTAGATGATGATATCATGTATTTTCTAAAACTAATCGCCTATTCTTAATAAATAAAATGCATCTCCCGGAATCCAAACTATTTTTTTGACTCGATGAAATGTGTTTCAATTTTTTTAAAGTTAACATAGAGGTACTACTGTTTTGTTATATGCATGTGAGAAAATATATATAAACAAACGGGAAAACTCCAATCACTTGCAGTTTGTTTGTCAGAGACCTGTGGTGTGGACTGAGATACACTGTATGATGTTTCATATCAATGTCTGTCTACCTGTACCTTATCATCATGTGGTCTTTTTCAGTGCAGATTGTGTGAAGATTCATATTCGGTCATAAACAACATGGCCCTTCACCACCAGAGAATCTCATAAAAGTCATGAGATGGGATAATCCCATATATTTTCTGCTGCTATGCACCATTCTCTCTAAAATATTTGGTCCAAAGAAACTCAAGCTTTATCTCACATATTCCTGATTTTACCTGAAAGTTTTGCTTATGAAAAACTGAAACAATAAACAAAAAAAAAGAAAAGTGGATGGTCCTAACTCCTAAAGATTGCCTCAGGATAATAAAGGATGAGGTATCCTCAACTTCCATCTAACAGGGCCCTGTATAATAAATATAGTAGCATATGTTGAAAACATGTCAGACAAAAGAATTATAAGGGTTGATTCAATGAGTAATATTCGGTGCTTCTGTCTAATTTGTTCAAATTCGATTCTTCTTGCCTGAGGGACATGTTGGTCTTAGAATGGGATAATCGTTTATCCCCGGAATTCTTTGTCTGAAACAAAGAACAATTGTCTTTCAAAAGCTCCAAGCTCCATAAATAGCCATTTTTTTTTTTGAAAAGAAGCTTAATAAAAGTTAGAGCAGGAATTCTCGAAGGATTTGTGCCCCAGAGGCATCCAGCAAGAGTTGATTCATACAAAATTGTAGGGAGTGGAAATCGAGACTAAAGCGAACTCCCGTGACAGGCTTGATTTGGCAAGCATGCCACCAACCATATTAGCCTCGCGAAAGGTGTGGTGGATGAATGATGACTGACCATGGTCGGTTGAGCATCTCTCATACACACTCCATCAGAGGCAACCTATCAAAACGGGATAGAGCTGAAGAGTTGTGAGAGGAGATGTCCATGCTATCAACCTCCACCATCACTCTAAGAAAGCTAGAACTCCATGCAAGGCAGAGGATATTATATACTCCCCGCAAAGAACGAGATACATGGTTGAAAGTCTGTGAGCAAACCCTATAACCCACTTCCCTGCCGGGGTTCGGAACACACCTCCAGCACTTGCGCTCCTTGTGCGGCACAACTCCATCAATGTTAACTTTCATCCAACCATCATCAGTGGGCTTCCATCCAACAAATGTCTCCCTGGTCTGTGGCTCTAGGTTGGCAGATGTTGAGTGGGTTTCCATACATAGCCAGGCACATTTAAAGCTTATGGGTTTGACTTGTTTAAATTGGCTGAAAAGCTTTCAAATTTAGCTTGTTTAAACTAGTTGGGTATTTTTACATTAAAATCTCGTTATTTTAAAATAATTATATTTATAGACAGTTATATAAATTTTTTTATTACTTTTTATAAGAATTATCAAATGAGCTGAATTCAAATTTGCCTAAATTTTGAATAAATTGAGCTTGAGCTAGATATTTGAGCTCTAGATGAACACAAAGTCAAGTTGACCTTAAACTTGCCTGAAAATTTAGAGGAGCCGAGCTTAAATTTTTTAAAGATCGACTTGCCTTAGTTCATTCATTCACAAGGAGGCGATATTTGCACTTCACAAGTTTATAACCGCCCTGAGTTCACACATTTTTATTTTCAAAATGACAATAATATCCTATTGATAAATAAGTTCTTTATCTTAGTTCATCTTCTACTTTTTCAAGGATTGTTGTCTCCATAGACTACAATAAAAAATCTTAATTATTCATATAAACTTAAAACTACTTCATTCTTTATCTTCTCTTCTTATCACAATTAGATATGCAACTAAAAATATAGTTTATATAAAAATTATCCTTCTTAAAACTATTTCCCGAGCAATAGTCTAACTAAACATATATTAAGTTGTTGATGTAAACAAAGAGTCTTTAGTCTTTTTTTTGGAAATCTGTGATGCAATAAACTTTTTACCTAAATTTTTATAAAAATTATTCAGACATGGGAGAGGGATGTTTTCTTTATAAATTCATAGTTTATACCTTATAGAACTTATATATACTTTGTGTATTTGATAGATCGATCTTATGTTGTATCTTTTTTAAATTTTGTACTATAATAAAACTTAAATAAGACTATTTATTATTAGTATAAAATTCTAAAATATAATTGAAGCGCCCCGACCCGTATTTACCATACACAGTAAACACGTGCCGAACTGTTCTTATTGATAGGGATTACAATACAGCTCACAAGTAACTTACAACAGCAATACATATGTCACCCATGCTCGGGGACCATTATTCAGCAAACACAGCTCACATTATACAACAGTAACAGAGAAAAGAGCAAGCAACAGCAGCGGAACTATAATACAGCATCATATGCAACAGAACAGCAGCAGAAGACTCTATGCACATGCAGCAAGGTATGGATCTGGAGTCAGGTGGAGAAGAAAGCAGCAGCCATCGTACATCGTACCTGAACTACGAAACAACCAAACCTACGGGATGAAACCCCGCGGGCGAGGGGTGAGTCCTAAGTGCTCACCGACGAAGGATAAACAGAGATATATAATCAACCGTAACACTTTCGAAGTAAATACAAACAGCACAACAGAAGAATCCCCACAAACAACACAGTAGTAGAATCCTACTAACAGTAACTGAACCAAGACCAAAAGAATGCTTATTATTTTTATTAGCAATTTTATCTTTCGGGCCCCGTCACTGGACAAGCTAGGGTCGTACCTGGTTATTAACTAATTTCGGATGCCAGGCCAAATCACAATTTGGGATCAACATCCCAATATCACAAATCCGGGATCAACATCCCAATAACAACATCATCCGGGATCAATATCCCCAACAACCAACCAAACCGGCCATGACACCACAGAACTAGTCTCTAACCATCTAGTCGTACCCCTACTTTCCACGTGACAAATTTCATCATCATCTCAATTTCAGTCCAGTTTCTTTACTCTATTCTCAATTATCCAACTTTCCATTATTCCAGATTATTTCTCAGATCAACTCAACAACAGACTCATAACATCAATTAATCACAGCTTAACAGTTCAGCACTATTCAACACAGTATCCACAAGTCTATTCATAATCCAACAACAGCATCAACAAATTCAGCAACAATCAAATAACAGTCGATAATCAATTCAGCAGTTCAATCAAACAACAAAAACAAACACAGTATTACGGGCACATATCCAAGGTTATCCATCCTCACCTTAGCCGATTTTCAGTTATGAAACTGTCCAACAGACTCCAAGTTCGGCTCCTCAGGTATCTGCTCGTTATCAACTCCTATATCAAACAAATAATATGCACACATAAGTGATATGCAAATGTCACGCTACTACTGTATACTGAAAAATAAATACTAACTCGTCTCGGTTACTTCCCCGGGTTAGTTTTCCATTATCATCATCATTCACCATTTATTTCCAGTGTCTAAAATAATACTATACTTATACCTATACCCGGATACTATTCTAGTACAATACCTACTTTGATAATACCCTTTCCATATTTATTTCTACAAGTATGTACTTTCCAAAATTATTAATTACTATTATTATTATTAATTTTTTCCATGATTATCTCCTCAATTTAATTATTCTACTATTGTTTATCACATTTATATTTTCCTAGAACACTAATTATTCCCAAAATTAAATCTATTTTATTTTCCAGAATATTATTTCCCTGAATTATATCCCTTTTTATTTTTTTTCCCAATTAATTCTCTTTTTTCAGAATTTTCATCTATTCCAGAAATTTTTTTTTTTTTTTTACTGGACTGGGCTGGACTATGCAGCCCATCAGCCACAGCCCAGCCCAAAACCCACAGAACCCAACTCAAACTCAGCCCAGCTACTGCACAAGCCCAAAACCCAAGCTCACATGGGAGCCAGGTAGGCCCGCGCAGTAGCCCACCAAGATGGTCCGGCCCATGTTAACCCAAGCCTAGGTCAACCCAGCAAAAACCGGGTCGGCCCGCCCGTTTAGACGGGTCATCCCCAACCCGTGAGTGCTGCTCACCTACGCGAGCTACAGCACGGCGGCTCCTCGTCGGGAAAAAGCGGCGGCAAGCGAGGTGTGGGAAGGTCGAGCAGGGCGGTGAGGCGAGAGCGGCGCACGGCGGGGAAGAGCGTGACGGCAACGGTGTCGGCAGACATGAGTCCAAGGGGTCGTCGGCACGGCTGTGGGCTCGGGTCTTCGCTCGGGCGGCGGCGGTTCGCAGCAGAGCAAAGGCGTCGTTGGTGGTGACATGCAGGGTGAGGAGGACGGCGCGCGCGTGGGAAAGGAGGGGAGGTGCAGGTGGTGGCGAGCTGATGTGGTGGCGGCTCACGGTGGTGGTCCCCAAAACGGTGGCGTTGGATAGGGAGTGTGTGTGTGTAGTTTAAATTTTTTTCTTTTGGCTGGTTTTGTGAAGGAAAAGTTTTGGTTCTGGACAGTGTGTTTTTGCAGGAGAAGAGTGAGTGTTTGCAGGTGAGTTGAAGCGTTGATGGTGACACTAAGCAGGAAGAAAAAGAATCAAGACGCAGTGTAGGACAAGGCTAGTCACAGGCAGAGTACTGGTGGTTCACGGATATCACTCACATGCAACACAGTGGTAGCGGCTGCTGCAACACTGTGCAGCATGTGAAGCGGGTTCCGTCCGGACCAGCAAATAACTAATGTACCCCCTTGACTTTATTTCCGGCCCGATAATTTGGGGTTAGTCCTGAATTTTCTGAAGATTCCTGGACCCGAAAAATTCCAACTTGGTCCGGAAAATCCGCAGAAAAATCCCGAGCGTGGGACAAGGCTCGGTTTCGGAATCCAATGCACGAATTACCATAAATTAATTACCCAAGATTAATTTTAATGGTAAATAACTGTAAAAATAAATTTTACGGTGACGGTAAAAACTTAAAAATTACCCGGGCTGTTACAGCCTACCCATCTTAAAAGAATTTCGTCCCCGAAATTCACTCCGGTGCTGTAAACAGGTGCGGATACTGGGAACGTATGTGCTCCTCAACTTCCCATGTAGACTCATTCGCAGAGTGCTTGCTCCACTTAACCTTCACCATAGGAATGACTCGATTCCTCAACTGTCTGACCTCTCGGGCAAGGATTTGCTCCGGCAATTTCGTATACGTAAGATCCTCTGCGACCTCAACATCTGCTGTAGTAACCACATGACTCGGATCAGATCTGTACCTCCTCAACATGGAAACATGAAACACATCATGAATCCGGGACAATTCCTCTGGTAAAGACAGTCTGTATGCCAAGGGTCCAACCCTTTCCACAATCTCATATGGTCCAATGTACCTGGGACTCAGCTTCCCTCTTTTCCCGAATCTGATAACACCTTTCTAAGGTGCAACTCGGAGGAAAACTCTTTCTCCCACTTGGTACTCCATCTCACGACGATGCTTATCAGCATAACTCTTCTGTCGGTCCTATACTGCTCTCACACTCTGCTTAACTACCTGAATCTTGTCAACTGTCTGCTTAACCAAATCTGGACCCACAATCAAACGAAGACCTTCTTCATTCCAATATACTAGACTTCGGCATTTCCTTCCGTAAAGAGCTTCAAACGGTGGCATGCCGATGCTGGAATGAAAACTGTTGTTGTAGGTGAACTCCGCTAAGGACAAATACTGATCCCAACTCCCACTGAAATTAAGAGCACAAGCCCTTAACATGTCCTCCAGCATCTGAATAGTCCTCTCTGACTGTCCGTCTGTCTGAGGATGAAAAGCAGTACTGAAACTCAGCTTCGTCCCCAAAGCTGCCTACAGACTCTTCCAGAACCGTGATGTGAATCTCGGATCCCTGTCTGAGACTATGGACTTAGGAATCCCATGAAGTCTCACGATCTCTGCAACATACTGTTTCGCCAACTTATCCAAAGTATCTGTCTGTCGGATGGGGAGAAAATGAGCTGATTTTGTAAGTCGATCAACGATAACCCAGATGGCATCATGCTGTCTCCAGGTCAACGGTAATCCAACCACAAAATCCATAGTGATCATCTCCCACTTCCACTCTGGCACTGACAACGATTTCATCTTCCCTGCTGGAGCCTGATGCTCGGCTTTCACTTGCTGAAAAGTGATACACTTAGCCACATACCCGGCTACATCCTTCTTCATACGTGGCCACTAGAAATGATTCCTCAAATTCTGGTACTTCTTGGTGCTTCCGGGATGCATAGCATACGGCGTCATATGCCCTTCTTCCAAAATCTGACTGCGTAGGTCACCAACACTGGGTACATATAGACGTTTCCCCAGCGTCAATGCACTATTCTCAGCTATGCGGAACTTATCTTCTTTCCCACTACGGACTGCTTCCTTTAGCTTGATCAAGTCAGGATCTCCATCTTGTAGTTCCACAATCCAGCCTCTCAGGTTAGACTTGACTTCAATATGGGTCAACAAAACTCCTGTCTCATCAACTGACAAATCAACTCCCATCTTCCTTAACTCGATGAGTGAGGACATCGAGTAGGTTGTGGAAGCATCTTCTGGCTGTCTCCGGCTCAAAGCATCTGCTACAATATTAGCTTTTCCAGGGCGATACTCAATAGTACAATCATAATCATTCAGCAACTCGACCCAACGTCTTTGTCGCAGGTTAAGTTCCTTCTGAGTCATGATGTACTTGAGACTCTTATGATCTGTGAAGATCCGACATCTCCCTCCAAACTGATAATGTCGCCAAATCTTCAAAGCAAGGATCACTGCGGCCATCTCTAGATCATGTGTCAGGTAGTTCTTCTCATGTGGCCTCAACTGTCTCGAAGCATAGGTAATCACTCGGCCTTCTTGCATCAGAACTGCTCCCAAACCAAGACCTGAAGCATCACAAAACAGCACATACTCCACTCCGGGCTTAGGTACTGTCAAAACTGGTGCTGTTGTCAACTTCTTCTTCAGTTCATCAAAACTCTTCTGGCAGGCATCACTCCATACAAAAGCTTGATCTTTCCTCAATAGCTTGGTCATGGGACTGGCTATCAAGGAAAAACCCTCAATGAATCTCCGGTAATATCCTGCAAGGCCAAGAAAACTTCTGACTTCAGGTACTGTCTTGGGCGGCTCCCACTCCAAAACGGCTTTTACCTTGGCAGGGTCAACCTTAATCCCATCTCCGGATACAACATGTCCATGGAATGCAACTTCCTCCAGCCAGAACTCACACTTACTGAACTTGGCATACAGCTTTTTCTCTCGCAGTCTCTGTAGTACTACCTTCAGGTGCTCCTCATGTTCTTCCCTGCTCTTGGAGTATATCAGAATGTCGTCTATGAAGACTACCATGAACTTATCCAAGAACTCGTTTAAGACCAAGTGCATCAAGCACATAAAAACTGCAGGTGCATTGGTCAAACCAAAAGGGACCACTGTGAACTCAAAATGCCCATACCGAGTACGGAAGGCCGTCTTCGGTATGTCCTTCTCTGCAATCTTGACCTGATGGTAGCCAGATCGAAGATGAATCTTAGAAAATACAGTAGCTCCCTGCAACTGATCAAAGAGGTCATCAATCCTGGGAAGCGGGTACTTGTTCTTCAGTGTCACCTTGTTCAACTATCGGTAGTCCACACACATCCGCAAACTAACATCCTTCTTCTTCACAAAGAGAACTGGTGATCCCCAAGGTGATGTGCTAGGTCTGATGAAACCCTTCTCGAGCAGCTCATCCAACTACTTCTTCAACTCCTGGAGTTCTATCGGTGCCATCCGATATGGTGCCATCGAGATAGGCGTCACTCCTGGCATCAAATCGATGGTGTACTCAACTTCCCTGTCAGGTGGCAATCCTGGCAAATCCTCTGGAAACACATCTGGAAACTCCCTCACAACTATGATGACCCCCAAAAATGGAGTCTGAACTTCTTCACCCTTAACGTGGGTCAACAGAGCATCTGGATCCATCGGCTTCATCCCAACATCCTGATTAGCAAAGATACTACATGTAGTAGCAGCTCTCCCAATACCTATCAACAAAATCTTTTGTCCACTATCGAAAGTGAACAACACTTCCTTGGTTTGACAGTTCACCATAGCACTGTATTTGGACAACCAATCCATCCCCAAGATGATGTCAAAACCTCACATATTCATCACAATCAACCGTGCAAAGAAAACCTCGCTATCGTATGAAAGCGATACGTCTCTGCACACATAGGTTAACCTAACCACTATACCCGCAGGTAACCTAACCCTCATCGGACAAGCTAGACTCTATCCCGTACAGTTATGTAGTATTACAAAACTTTGCGCAATAAACGAATGCGTAGCACCAGGGTCTATCAAAGTATAAGCTGTACTACCAAAAACAGTAAAGGTACCTGCTATGACATCAGCATTCTCTGGATCCTCATCAGCGGTGATCACAAATGCTCTCGGCACTGCTGTACTCTGGTTCATGGCTGACTGGGTCCTAGCAGGAACAGCTCCATGTCCTTGGCCTCGGCCAACTCCAGAACCACTAGGAACACTAGCAACTGAAGCTTGCACCGTCTGAACAGGTGCCAAACCTCCAAATCTTCCCAACTTGGGACAAGCATAACGGTAGTGCCCAACTTCATTACACTCATAGCACCTCACCTGAGATAGAGGAGGTCTCGGGCGAGCATTCCAAGATGAAGTCCCTCCAGACTGAGTCTAAGAACTGCCTCGGTTGTTGTAGTTGTTGTTCCATTCACGGCCCTAACTCCCTGGTATGAACCGGCTCTGTCCATATCCTGTCCGGTTCGCTGGTGTTTGGAACCTCTTGTTCTGTCCCCCAGAACTCTGTGCGGCATGTCTCTTGTGGATCTCCTGTTGCTCCCTCTCATTACCCAGCCAAATATTCTCAGCTCTCAGGCATCTGTCAGTATGTCTTGGTAACTCTCATAGACCTTGCACCCCATAACTGTCTGGATGCCAGATCGAAGACCATCCCAGAAACGTTTACATCTGGCCTCCGGGGTAGCCACAAACTCACTGGCGTAGATGGACAGTCAGTTGAACTTGATCTCATAATCATTGACCGTCTGATCCGGTCCCTGTTGTAGTCCCAGAATCTCCCGTCTCAGCTGGTCCTGGTATGCCTCAGAAACAAACTTCCTTCGGAATATCTCCATGAACTGGGTCCACGGCATAGTGACAGGTGTCGGCATGTCCCTGGTAGTAGACTCCCACTAATCAACGGTATCTCCTCGAAACATGGCAGCGGCATATTTGGCCCACCTGTCATTCCCACATGTCAGCTTCAGCATAACCCTGTTCATCAGTCTAAGCCATCGATCAGCATCCTGTGGTGTAGTGACACCGGTAAAGATCTCTGCCCCAAGCTTCTCCAGCTTCATATACACTGAATCCTCAACTGGCCCTTAATTTTCCTATTCCCGGGCTCCTATAGCATCAATACGTGCATTCCTGGCTTCTTTCCTTCGTAGTATCTGAGTTATCACGTTCAGCATCTGCGTAGGGTCTCCCAAAGGAATGTTCGGAAGGTGTTCCGAACCTCCCGCAACTTCCTGCGGTTGATCCACCGATACCTGATCGTCATCTAGGTGACCTCCAGCATTCTGATTCCCTCCAACCGGATCCATTCGAACCTATATGAGAATGTATATGAATGCATGTCATATCATGCCGTGACAAATCTTACGCACAAACAAACAATCATGCAACCACAGTTATGTCCCTAATGACCTACTGCCTGCTCCGCTACCAAAATGAAGCGCCCCGACCCGTATTTACCATACATAGTAAACACATGCCGAAACTGTTCTTATTGATAGGGATTACAATACAACTCACAAGTAACTTACAACAGCAATACATATGTCACCCATGCTCGGGGACCATTATTCAGCAAACACAGCTCACATTATACAACAGTAACAGAGAAAAGAGCAAGCAACATCAGCGGAACTATAATACAGCATCATATGCAACAGAACAGCAGCGGAAGACCCTATGCACATGCAGCGAGGTATGGATCCGGATCAGGTGGAGAAGAAAGCAGCAGCCATCATACATCGTACCTGAACTACGAAGCAACCAAACCTACGGGATGAAACCCCGCAGGCGAGGGGTGAGTCCGAAGTGCTCACCGACGAAGGATAAACAGAGATATATAATCAACCGTAATACTTTCGAAGTAAATACAAACAGCACAACAGTAGAATCCCCACAAACAACACAGCAGTAGAATCCTACTACAAGTAACTGAACCAAGACCAAAAGAATGCTTATTATTTTTATTACCAATTTTATCTTCCAGGCCCCATCACTGGACAAGCTAGGGTCGTACCTGGTTACTAACTAATTCCGGATGCTTGGCCAAATCACAATCCGGGATCAACATCCCAATATCACAAATCCGGGATCAACATCCCAATATCACAAATCCGGGATCAACATCCCAATAACAACATCATCCGGGATCAACATCCCCAACAACCAACCAAACCGGCCATGACACCACAGAACTAGTCTCTAACCATCTAGTCGTACCCCTACTTTCCACCTGACAAATTTCATCATCATCTCAATTTCAGTCCAATTTCTTTACTCTATTCTCAATTATCCAACTTTCCATTATTCCAGATTATTTCTCAGATCAACTCAACAACAGACTCATAACATCAATTAATCACAGCTTAACAGTTCAGCACTATTCAACACAGTATCCACAAGTCTATTCATAATCCAACAACAGCACCAACAAATTCCACAGCAATCAAATAACAGTCGATAATCAATTCAGCAGTCAATCAAACAACAAAAACAAACACAGTATTACGGGCACATATCCAAGGTTATCCATCCTCACCTTAGCCGATTTTCAGTTATGAAACTGTCCAACAGACTCCAAGTTCGGCTCCTCAGGTATCTGCTCGTTATCAACTCCTATATCAAACAAATAATATGCACACATAAGTGATATGCAAATGTCACGCTACTACTGTATACCGAAAAGTAAATACTAACTCGTCTCGGTTACTTCCCCGAGTTAGTTTTCCATTATCATCATCATTCACCATTTATTTCCAGTGTCTAAAATAATATTATACTTATACCTATACCCGGATACTATTCTAGTACAATACCTACTTTGATAATACCCTTTCCATATTTATTTCTACAAGTATGTACTTTCCAAAATTATTAATTACTACTATTATTATTATTTTTTTCCATGATTATCTCCTCAATTTAATTATTCTACTATTGTTTATCACATTTATATTTTCCTAGAACACTAATTATTCCCAAAATTATATCTATTTTATTTTCCAGAATATTATTTCCCTGAATTATATCCCTTTTTATTTTTTTTCCAATTAATTCTTTTTTTTTAGAATTTTCATCTATTCCAGAAATTTCTTTTTTTTTACTAGACTGGGCTGGACTATGCAGCCCATCAGCCACAGCCACAGCCCAGCCCAAAACCCACAGAACCCAACTCAAACTCACCCCAGCTACTGCACAAGCCCAAAACCCAAGCTCACATGGGAGCCGAGCCTAGTAGGCCCGCGCAGCAGCCCACCAAGATGGTCCGGCCCATGTTAACCCAAGCCTAGGTCAACCCAGCAAAAACCGGGTCGGCCCGCCCGTTTAGACGGGTCGTCCCCAACCCGTAAGTGCTGCTCACCTACGCGAGCTACAGCACGGCGGCTCCTCGTCGGGAAAAACCGGCGGCAAGCGAGGTGTGGGAAGGTCGAGCAGGGCGGTGAGGCGAGAGCGGCGCGCGGCGGGGAAGGGCGTGACGGCAACGGTGTCGACAGACACGAGTCCAAGGGGTCATCGGCACTGCTGTGGGCTCGGGTCTTCACTCGGGCGGCGGCGGTTCGCAGCAGAGCTGAGGTGTCTTTGGTGGTGACATGCAGGGTGAGGAGGACAGCGCGCGCGTGGGAAAGGAGGGGAGGTGCAGGTGGTGGCGAGGTGATGTGGTGGCGGCTCACGGTGGTGGTCCCCAAAACGGTAGCGTTGGATAGGGAGTGTGTGTGTAGTTTAATTTTTTTTTCTTTTAGTAGTTATGGAAAATTTGTAACACAAAAACAATAAAATGAAAAAAAAAGAGAAAATATTATATTATTCTGAAAAAACAAATGCAACGATAGGTAATATTAACACGATTTTGTTTTTAAAAATATTCAACAAAATATTTTTAAAAAATGCCAAAGAATAGAAATATAACATAATATTCTGGGAAAAAACTAACACAATGTATAACAAACAGGAAAATAATATTTAATTCAAGAAAATTAACAAAAATTAAACTAATGCAATGTAAAAGAAAAAGAAAAAAATAAATTCAGGAAAATTAAAAAAACCAACATAATACCAAAAAATTGGAAAATAATATATAATACTGGAAAAAAACAAATGTAGTGGATGGGGAAAAAATATATATTATAAATGAGGAAAAAAACAAATAAAATACAAACAAAAAATATAAAAATGTAAATAATACTGGAAAATTTTAAAAAACTAATACAATGTAAAGGAAATATAATAAAAATAAAAGAAAATAAAAAAATCCAATGGAAATTATTATTGCCGTCATTTTTTTATAAAAATTTCGTGAAAATTAAATAATAATGGAAAAAATAAAGTGTAACACAAAAAAAGTATTTTCTTTTATATAAATTCTTAAAAATATTAGTACTTACTAAAATACATACTAAAAGAAAGAAAAAAAAGGAAACTGAAAAACAAAAAACTAACACAGGAAAATAATATTTAATTCAAGGAAATTGAAAGAAATTAACACAATGCCAAAAAAATATGGAATACTGGATAATTTTTAAAAACTAATGCAATGTAAAAGAAAATAGTAAAAAATATTAAATTCAAGGAAATTAAAAAAAACCAACATAATGCCCCAAAAATGGAAAATAATATAAAATAAAAAATTGAAATTAAAATTTTCACAGACATAAATACTTAAAAATCAAAGTAGAATAGAAAAGAAACTAAAAAGAAACTGTAAAACACAGAAACTGTATCCGAATTTCATTGTACTGACGTCTGGATTTTCTCTGTGTGTTTTCAATTTTTTTGTTTCTGAAAAGAAACCATAAGAGACACACAAAATTTTAAAACAAAATAGACAAAATAGAATTGTAAAGAAACTGTAAAATACAGGAACTGTATCCCGATTTCATTGTACTGACATTCGGATTTCTCAATGTGTTTTCATTGCTTTGTTTCTGAAAAGAAACTGTATGAGCAGAAACTTAAAAAACAAAAAAGAATTGTAAAGAAACTGTAAAACACAGAAACTGTATCCGTACATCAATGTACTAACATCCGAATTTCTCTGTGTGATTATACTTTTTTGTTTCTTTAAAGAAACTGTATTAGATACATGAACTTAAAAACCAAAATAGTATTGTATAGAGAACAAAAAAAAAGAAGAATAAGATTAGTACGTACTGCAAGCTAAAAAAAGTAGGAAAATAGAGAAGAATAAATGGAGAGGAAACAGTATCAAAAACAAAACCTGTACCTGTATTTATAAATATTTAGAGATAAGAGTTTAACAATTATCAATTAAATTTGTTTGTTAAAAAATCAGAACAAAATAAATGGGCTAAAGTTTTTTTTAATCTGATCTCATGGAGAGTTTAACTTTTTTAATCTGATCCTGGAGGGTTTAACTTCTTTTTAATCTAATCTCAGTATCTTTTTTACTAATTCTGATAATTTATTTTAAAAAAAAAAACCGGAACAAAATCAATGAGTTGGTTTTTACCCATACTCTTACTTGAACCAAACAGAATTTCTTAGCACCAAATAGAGTTTCTTGCGTTGTTGTACAACCAAAATTAGAGCTGAAGTTTAACTTTTTTTAATCTGATCCTGGAGGGTTTAACTTCTTTTTAATCTAATCTCAGTATCTTTTTTACTAATTCTGATAATTTTTTTTTTAAAAACCGGAACAAAATCAATGAGTTGGTTTTTACCCATACTCTTACTTGAATCAAACAGAATTTCTTAGCACCAAATAGAGTTTCTTGCGTTGTTGTACAGCCAAAATTAGAGCTGAAGTGAAGCTCTTTTTAAATTCTGTTTCGTTTTTGTCTTTTTTTTTTTTCCATTGTTCTGATGAACACTACTCTACTCAGTACCGTATTGAAGAACAGAGGGAAAAAAAGGAAGTGAACCGACACGCAAGGGAAGTGAGGAGTAAGTTTCTGATAATTTTTTTTTAAAAAAAAAACCGGAACAAAATCAATGAGTTGGTTTTTACCCATACTCTGATTGGGATAATTATGAAAATTTTTCTTTAAAAAATTGGAACAAAATGAATGAGTAACTCATCTTGCTAAAAGTGTAGTATAATTAGGACTGTATGATTAAAAAAAAATCTGATTGTGGAGAGTACTAATCTTGCTAAAAAAAACCGTACAAAATGAATGAGTAACTCATCTTGCTAAAAGTGTAGTATAATTAGGACTGTATCATTAAAAAATTCTGATTGTGGAGAGTACTAATCTTGCTAAAAAATCNAAGTGTAGTATAATTAGGACTGTATGATTAAAAAAAAATCTGATTGTGGAGAGTACTAATCTTGCTAAAAAAAACCGTACAAAATGAATGAGTAACTCATCTTGCTAAAAGTGTAGTATAATTAGGACTGTATCATTAAAAAATTCTGATTGTGGAGAGTACTAATCTTGCTAAAAAATCTGATCGTGTATAATTAGGTATCTTGCTAAAAAAATCTGATCGTGTATAATTAGGTTTTTCCTTAACTCTAATTGGGATAATTATAATGAGAATAAGGGTCAATCAAACAACACCTAAAACCCTCCACATGGCAAAAAACAAAGACCTCAAAGCCTACACATGGCAAAAAAGAAAGACTCTAAAAATCCTATGTGTCAAAACTTGGTGAGGAATTTAGCTATTAAAATATATAATAGATTAAGTTATTATTAAAAAGCCGCTTAGAAAGATTTTTATGTGTTTGTCAACAAGATACGCAAGAAGTAATCTTCAGAGAGCTTCCCATGTGATCCGCCGAACATTTCGCATAATCACGTGCAATTCGTTGGTTCCTTTGTACTACTACTACTACTATACTACTACCAACACTTTGAAACTATCTGTGCACATATAATAGATATGGTTCTCCTGCTTTGAGTCTATTTTTGTCATCTCCCATTTCTTTTCTCTTTTTTCTTTCGTGTGGTAAAATTCTTTAGCACCACTGATTGCGGCAGGACTGTACTGGGCTTTGTTGGGCCTGTGGTAGTTTGTTTTCTAGCTCTAACATATGGCCTTGCCCCATCAACCCCCATAAAAAAGGATCATAACTATATGATCGATCATACAGCAGACAAGGCCCATGCAATCGTATGGGGGACATGCAATTCATTTCTCTTGGTAGTCTTAAATTTTTAGCTTCCCGAAATAGGATATTAGTAGAAGCTACGGGGACCAATACTGCGTAGTGTTGTGTGCCTCTCTTCTTCAGTCATAGTAATCATCTCTTTGACAAATTTACACCACACAGCCGTGCTTCTTGTTATATTGGACGATCCAAGATTTGGAACGTCACTCGGTCATTAAGAAAAGATGAGGCCATAACCACATGGGGATAATTTAATACCCTAGACTCTGCTTTGAATTTTGGGGCACTTTTTATTCTAACAATTGTCACCATCGAATCAAAATCTAGATCAGCTGGGTGCCGACTTTGAAAATTCCCCAAGGCCATTTTCATGTAGTTAGATTGTTAAGGTGTTCATAATGGGTTGGGATTTTGTCGATGGACAATGACCAAATCGCTCTGTTTTTTTCCTCAGGATTTGATTACCAACAAGCTTCATTCAAGCTAGAGTTTATCGATTGCCCTCTTTTTAGTTGGAATAGCCTTAAGCATTTACCATATGATTTGTGATTCTTTCAGTTGTTGGAAAGAGATAGAATCTCATGAAGCTTAGCTCTCACAATCACCACAAACATCTAACCAGTCTTTGATTTTACTGATTTTACTTCTCTGACAACAAACGGGGCAAAGGAAAAAATGATAAAAAGAACTGATTGACTACAAAGGAAGGCAAAAGCATTATGAAACTCTTAACAGAAAATCAAATTGAATTTACGCAATCAGTTCTGAATTACAATGTTTGCTATATTTTTTTTAGTTTACAGCTCAAGACACTCTAATAGCACAGAGGCAGCAGTGTGGCTTCCCTGCTAGTCAATTGCAAAAACAAAAAAGAAACGAAGACAAAAACAAAAAAGAAAAGAAGAAATGGTAACCTACAAATAGAGAACTGAATACACGTAACTGAGCAAAACCTACACTGTAAAAGTTTTCTTCTATACATTCCTGTAATATCACAAAAGGCGGGCACCTCACCTGATGGAGTCAAACACCATCCTTTCTACCATGTTAATAGATGTCAGGTACCTATTGCTGCTACCAAGCCATACATGCACGTCTTCTCGTCGGTTGCTCCTCGCATTCAAATGGCTAAAAACCCTTTGTCAAATGCAGCAGCTTCGTTCTGTGAATATGCATGCACTACTGAGGCCAATCTCTGCAGCAGCTTTGTCAGTGGCCCAAACAGCCATTCGTGATCCTCAATTTGGTTGCTGCAGAAGTAAAAGTATGCCTTTAGAAGATTGCTAATCGCACAAGAACATGGTTGACATTGGGAAACAACAATATAGGAGAAGAAAAAACATTTAGTTGATGTTGTATAGCTGGTACAATGTTTTCCACTTTGGAACTAAGAATGTGCAAGACATCACAATAGTTTCAAATTTAGTACAGGCTCAATCAATGATTTGGTGCGTAAAAATAGTATCATGCAAGCTGAAAACAAAAAAGACATGGCATCAAAAATCACACAATCAAGACTAGGATATAGAACACAAATCCTGAGAAGGGTGAGGGAGATGCAATCCAAAACAATGGCAAGCAGCAGAGATGCAGCTGCAGATAATTTTAATCGTATCACAACAAAACTCCGCATGCTTTTGGAAAAGGACTATGCATGCAGCAGAACATAATTCAGTACTCATGGAACCATTCAATTTACTGTTAAAACTCGGATGCAAATTAAGTCTAGGACGGTTTATTTTGGAAAAGGACGTTTGATCTTGTCGCAAGTAAATATTTCTGCTTACTATTTTTATCATAAAATAAACCAGAAAAGAGATTCAATATACCATCAGATAAGTCACATCAGATCAATAGCTTCATGAAGATTTTAAGTCCTGGCCCAACCTCAATGTCCGTAATGAAAGGCAAACTATAGTTGCAATTTGAAAAACTGTTTTAAAAAAGAGCTGCTGGAAATGACTTTGTCGCGTTGTTTTTAGATAACAGAGCTCTGGAAACAACATCAAACCTATACTTCTAGTAACCTCTGAGATACATATTTACCCTGATGGGTATCATCTCTACCTCTGATTAAGAAATCCCACAGGAAATCCTTGTAGCCCTTCAATCTTCAGTTTCTGACTTGTAGAAGATAATTTTATCTAAAAGGTTAATGTCATAACTTGCCAGTAGAGCAGCACACTAATCTTGTATGCTATTAAATCAATCTCTAACAATTGGACATACACACACACAGAAAAAGAAAAAAAAAAAACACATGGGCTGGCATACACGAATGAACTAATGAATGCGCATGCATGGACACATATATGGTACTAGTAAAGTCCAGCAAAGCTTATTGGATGACGTCCGTATGGTACATTGTTTGATTGCTTGTTTCTTCCCATGACAAATGAAGGCACTTCTCCTTTAAAAGACGTTAACACCTCATTCAATTAATAGCAGCATAACATACAATATATCCAAATAATTTGTGATCCTATTGTAATTGAACAGGCTGAAACTTCTTACATTGATGATATTGCAAATATTTAGCAACCTATTCGAATTATGCAGTTTGACTAATATCTACAAATAGACCAATGCATAACTGCTTCTCCTTAGAAAAATACATCACTTCTCCAAGGTCTGCACCAATAAGGTGTATTATAACCTGAAAAATGACAGTAAAAGAACTAATAGACAGTTGCTGAAGTTTAGCACTGGCAAGTGGTTACTGTTTGCACAAAGATGGAGTAAAAGTTGGTTCAGCGGCAATGAAGAAATGTGCTTGACTCCCAAATGGAGTCAATAGTTTAGGCTAAGCTTTGGCAGCTTTTTCATGATGAAATGGACTAGGTAAAATTGTTC
The DNA here is from genome assembly GCA_028386065.3 of Turnera subulata. Lineage (NCBI taxonomy): Eukaryota > Viridiplantae > Streptophyta > Magnoliopsida > Malpighiales > Passifloraceae > Turnera > Turnera subulata. The sequence goes on from JAKUCV010002380.1 coordinate 26,798, forward strand.
TGAAGATATGAGATAAATTAAGGCTAATATTTCTCTGTTAGCTCACGCCAGGAAAAGACACGGTTAAGGATCTAAATTACCAAAATTAGTACAAATAATGATAGTCATTTGTCCTGACTGGATGTTATTATTCATCTCGAATGTAACATTTTAGAGTCAGCAGTCATGTCTGCAGGTAGCAATGGAGAGATTCTCATTAACCTTCTATCTCTCTCCAGTTGCATGGTAAGCACAGGTAGAGGCATAAAGGCATCGTTTGACTAATGCTTATTTATAATTATATGATACAAACCAGTGCTCAATCAAAAATTTTTTAATCTCAGTTTATAGGTGATCCATGTAAGAGGATGGAAGAGAAAAGGAGATCATTTACCTGAGAATACAAGTGCTCATCAAATATGGAGACACCACACGTTCCTGATGTAGAAGCCCAACTACCAGTGGTAGAGTCATGGTCAGGTTTGGGAGCTCCATAGCTTCCATTAGCATGAAATTCCACAGGGCTCTTTTGTAGATTCATTTCAACCGCAGATTGGAATTTTACATCATTCAGCAAATTCAGATTGTATGGCAGGCATGAGTAGTTCCCAGCCAACGGCTGTCGCATTGATGCAGTTCCACTTAACTCACTAAGCAAGCTACTCAAACTACTGTCTTGACCCGAATTTGCTAGCTCTGAAGTTTTTCCCATGCCAAAGTAACCAGAATAACTTCCAAACGAGGAACTTCCACAGCATTCAACATCCCTAAAAAATATAAATTCTCAGTTAGTTTAAACAAGCTTATCAAAATAGATCTTCTGGAATCTTTTACTTACAAGTGCTGCCTTTCTTAAAAATGCATGCACCATATGTTACTCAAAGTCAAAAAAAAAAACCTGACCTCAACAAAATAAGTTTCATCTTAAACTATGCACCGTTCTCTGTCTCTCTCGTTATGTTTTGCGTTTATGTCTGTGTATATTTTGTTAACATGAGTTCCCGCATATGGTTATCATGTCCTTATGACAGTTGGAGAATTACATCGACGCTTTGAATCAGAAGCTCGTTTAAGGGACAAACTCACCTATGAGAAAGAAGATTTGAATCCTCTGGTAACACAATATGTTGACTGTCATTATTGGGGACCCAAGACATATGAGGGACCTGCTGCTCAGCACCCATTCTGAATGGTACGTGCATCCCGTTTTGGAACTGCAAAGGGTTGCAAGTTTAGACAACAACTCCGAAAGAAGATACAAAGGACAATCATTGAGGAAACTGATAGCAGAATGTTATAGTAACTATTTACCTGATTGTTGCATTCTATTGCTATAAGTTGCTGTCTTCCTATGCTTTCCTGGCAATGAGGGTTAAAGGGTTAGAAGATAAAGTGGAAGTGAAGGATGCAGATAGTGAAGAGACAGTATATTTTTTGGTAGGTTTGAAGGGACTTTGAAGTCATCATAGCTCTGTATCTAGAAGCTGCATCTGTGCTCTTTTGCTTAGTTTGACATTTTGCAGCATTTGCCTCTTGTTTACTTAGGCAACCTTGGAGCCACAGAGTACAGAGTAGAAGAAATAAATTTGTTTGTTCAAAGACCATAGGCCATGGGAATAACATTCTTAAAGCCTTACCTTGTGTGCTTGAATTCGGTTAAGAGATTCTTTGAGTGAATTTTCCAGCTGGCGCAAGTGTTCTATGCTATTGATCTTATCTGGGTCGGTCCAAAAGCTGGAGAAAATCAACAGTAAGTAAATAACTAATGTGGGCTGTGGACCATTAAAAACAAAATCAAACAGTGGAATAGAAAACCAACTCCACCGAGAGAAATAAACAGGCGATCACCTCAGTCTCTTATGTAATTCAGAAAGTTGATGTTGCAATACTCTTGCCTGGTTGGTCAGGTCCTGGACAATGAAATTGCGATGATGTAACAGTGTGAGCAGCATCGTCATAGGAAACAAAATATTTAAGAGGTCACAGATAATGCTGATATCAATTGGTTGAGACCATACCTCTATTGTTGGAGAACTGAAGCACAACACAAACAGGATATCAATGGTTAATATGTTTCAAAAAGATAGTCATAAGTGAAGCTACAAGAAGAAGAGTGTGAAGTAGTACATACCTTGTGCCCAAAAATTCTGGTATATTAACATCATGGTCCAACTTCTTAAATGTCTTTTTTAGTGCCTAGACTCTCAAAGAGAAAACAAAGATTAATATAAACAATAACAGGAACAGAATTTGCAGCAATAAAGATGAAGACATAGAAGTAAAAGGCCAACATAAATAATCAGGAGTGACTTGTAAGAATGACTTACTTCAAGGCTCTCTAATTTCCTGTTCCAATCAGATGAATAGCAATTAAAATCCGATCTCTTAATGTTAAACTTAGACATGGAGATGGCAGGATAAGATGCACAGAGAAAGCTGCTGTTTACCTTTTTGCTCTTTCTTGAGGCGTTAACTGTGCAAATTTTGAAATGACTTCTTCGATGCTACACAAATCACCCCGAGAAAACAAAAAGAAAGTTTCAAAATTTTGATTGACAATCGTGAGGGAATTAATAGCAATACCAATGACTTTGATAATAATTCTGACCACGATGCTGGAAACTAAAAATACTGTAGAGATCGATGCAATATTTCTTATAAAAATGCAGAAAAGAAGAGATACAAATGCAGGTTAAATTAGCAATTTAGTCTGGAAAGCTCAACTAGCAGCATTGGTGCGGGATACAATTAAGCCGAAATATATACAGCTGCTTACTACCCGATCAAGATAGTTTTTGTTTTCTTGGTGAATAAAAGTTTAGATTGAGGAGAGGCTACCCAGTTCAGAGTCAGGGTGCGGCACCAAGCTCATCAAGTGCTTACAGTGGTTCTTCCAGATTATCCAATCAAGAAAAGAAAAGAATGAGGGGAAGTACCTGCGGGTTCCCTTACATATTGAAGGCTTTCCGGTTGGTGAGAACATGAGAAGGATGATATCTATGTCGCAGAGTATAGATAACTCATTAGCTTTCTTCATGATGCCATGCTTCCTCTTGGCGTAGGTGGCTTGACGGCCATTTGTGTTCTCTAATTTCTTGATCTTTAGCTTGACCCTACCCATTCTGCAAATTTAGAATCAATATTTACACACACAGAAGAGGCCCAGGATCTGTCCAAAAATCTAAGATAAATAATCCATGACACAATTCTCAGGATTCCCAATGACTAAATTTCAAGAATTTGGTTCCACCATCTATAAGCACATAATCAAAGGAATGCAGGCAATCCGGCAACACACCAATCAAAAACAACATTTCCTCAAAAAAGTTTGCAAATTCAGCAATAGTTCAATAAAATTCAAGAGATGATTTAGTTGTAAGTTAGGCAGCCAAAATTTACGAATGACAACGTATAATATCATATATCCCAGCACAGAGGAGATCAATGAGATCATGAAATAAATAGAGGTAAAAAAAAAAAAAAAGAGGGAAGCTTTAAACGTTAGAAAGAAGCATATATATAAATTGGGTGAACCCATGTTAGAAAATAGGGCAGAAAGAATAAGAATGATAGCGTTGGTTGTGTTAGCCTTACCCTTGTTTATTTCGGTTGGAAAGAAAAGGAAAGAAAGAAGAGAAAAGAAAGGAAGAGAGAAAGGAGAAATCTTTGGTTGGTGTGGTGTGTCTGGAGGAGAGGAGAGGAGAGGAGAGTAGGAATAGAATGGGGGGAATTATGTAAAAGAAGATCAAAGGAAGTGAAGGAAGGGAAGGGGGTAATAAACGCAGGGGAGGGGAGGGGAGGGGTGAGGATTGAGGGAGGGGAGGGAGTGAGTGAACACAAGGCAAAAGAGAGGAAGAGGAAGGGGGGGAGGGGAATGTGAGCTTAGCTTACATGTAGGATTGCATGACACGACCGGGTGAGAGGGAAAAGCGGTCTATGGAATGGAGCTTGAGAATCGGGATCCCCTCATTGAGTTCCCTACCCTTCCCCCTCACCAATCACCCAAAACCGACCAAACTCTCAACTCTTCAACTCCCCCCCCCCCCCACATGCACAAATTTCACACATACATCTCTCATGTCTCCCCCTCCCCTTTACACCATTATTCATGTGTGCTTTCTTTTTTAGAAATATAAAATCCACCCCTCCCCTTTCCTTTCCATGATTTTTGCTTCCTTTTTTTTATCACAAATCCTCCTCACTCCATTTCATCCATCATCCTCTTAAGACTCTCACTCACTTCTTCCCTTGCCAAGACTAAAGACTCCCATAAAAAGCATACACATCACATACATTCTCGCATGGATTTAATACTAACATACTACTACTAATTAGGGGTAAAAGAAGAACAAGAAGAAGAATCAATGCTAATGCTACTTGCTTGTTTGTTGCACTAGTTGTTCCTAGCAACAAGATTTAATAATATCCAAAATCTATCTACATATGACTAATTCAGCAAATAATATCGGAGTTGGATGGAATAATTTTACCATGTCTACTACTACTTTCACTACTAACATCAAAATCAAATCAATATGGGATTATGCTAACGATGAGTCCACAAATAAAAACATGGGTTGTTTTTTCATATTAAACATGTCTTACTTTGATAACTCCAAATTACTTATGAAAAAGAAAAACACACACAAAAAGAAAAGGTAATTGATATGTTCTAACTTCATATTAAGGAATGTTAAATGTGGATTTGTTTTTAGGCCCAAAAGGAGCGGGAGGATAAGATGTGTGTTTCCCTCCTTCCCCATTCTCTCGATCGACTATCCAAAATTCATATTATTTCGGCCAATGGATAAAATCACACTTCCCTCCACCGCCACCAGGCTCATCAAACCCCGCCCTCCTCCTCCTCCTCCTCCTATCGTCGCCCCTAAAACACCCACCGCCACCACACCTAACGCCGGCCTTCTCTTCCGCGAGAAGCTTCTCTACCTGAGTTCACTCAACGTCAACCCCCACAAAGCCCTAAACCTAAACCCCGCCATCCGCTCCGCCCCTCTCTCCACCCTCCTCTCCGTCGAGAAATGCCTCCTCTCCATGGGCCTCCCCCGCCGCTCCATCGGCCGCATCCTCGACATGCACCCTTCCCTCCTCACCGCCCACCCGGACCTCCACCTCTACCCTGTCCTCGACTTCCTCCTCAACGAGGTCCCCCTCCCCTTCCCCCACATCTCCCCCTCCATCGTCCGCTGCCCCCGCCTCCTCGTCTCCCCCATCTCCTCCCAGCTCCGCCCCGCCCTCGCCTTCCTCCGCTCCCTTGGCTTCGCTCTCGATTCCCATTCCTCCCTCCTCCTCGTCTACGACGTGGAGCGCAGCCTCCTCCGCAAGATCCGCTTCTTGCAAGGGCTGGGCTTCTCCGAGGAGGAGGTGAGGACGATGGTGGTGAGGTCGCCCGCCACCCTCACCTATAGCGTGGAGGGGAATTTGGGGCCCAAGGCGGATTACTTCCTTGCTCAAATGAAAGGGGATTTGGAGGAGCTCAATAGATTCCCCCAGTACTTCTCTTTTAGTTTGGAACAAAAGATTAAGCCAAGGCATCAAATGTTGGCCCAGTATGGTCTCAGGTTGCCCCTCTCCAAGATGTTGAAGGTCAGTGATGCAGAGTTCACCGATACCTTACTCGATTTGCGGCTTGAAAAGCTCGAAAAGATGGAGCGCCGCCACACTTAACTTCCCAATGTCAGTCAATTTTCTTGCTTCATTTTGTTTTCTGCAAGCTTTCATCATCGCTATCATACATTAGGTGATATGTTTTCCACTGATTTACAACTAGGGAGGCCCAATGGGTCTCTGTAGTTATCTGCTCTCAAGTTGGGTGGTCGTAGTGCATTACCGATTAATGCCTAAATTGTGTCATCAGGGGATTCATTCTGCGATTTGGCTTGCCAAGGAGCAAGTGAGGACGCCCGCAAGACGCTGCTTCATACAGCTCTTATAGAGGTACTTGCCTGTCTTGAATGATTTTGGGCTTGGCGCTATTATTGTTCACCAATATACTCCTGACCCCTAGTAACACCCGTAAGATGACAAAGATTCACTTCACCATGGAATATAAAACAATCATGACTCTCTTGCAAATTCAGTCTCAATTTTCGCGTACTGATTTTGCCTCTGGGTTGACTAATTTATGGCCTGGACTTTAGTCTCATTTTCCACTCAAATGTCGAGTCAGTTCCTCTTAAGTCTTAAGAGGGCTTCTGGACAATACTGTATCACCTCCCGCCCTGTATTTAGTATCTCATGGTTCCCAGAAACAAAACATAGAATCATTCTCTTTGTTCACTCTCCTTTGTTTGCTGTTCCTTCATATTTTCTACAGATTTGGTGCATGCAAATATTTGAACTGTCCTCTCTGGAGCACCTTTTGAATTGATGGCCTATTTAGCTTGTATTTGCTTGTCTGTCCCTGAAGCATCGGTAAGTTCTCCAGTTCTACTCAGGCCGTCACAGATGTCCTTTTTGTATGCAACCTCCTTGAGTTTAAAAGGTCTTTTCATCAAAATGGAATTCTTTAAGCTTTAATCTCCTGCTTCTCTGCATCTGAGCTTCAAATGTACTTTTTTTTATAACAAAAGATCATGAATTAGCTCATGATATATCTTTTTAAACTTTAACAAGTAGCCAACCATACAGATAAGACAGTAGCAGTACCCCAATTTGCTAGGACCAAGTAGATGTGGTAAACCAGAACCATTTCCACCAGAAATCAGGTGTCATAAAGTTGGCAAAAAAATGAAGAAATGAGATGCATAACATGTTTAGTGACACCTTTCTATGCTATTTACAAAAGATTGTTCTGCTTTTCATGAACAAAAGAGTTATAAAAGCGCAACCAGCGAAATGCCAAAACTATTTGCCAAAGGCAGAAGTTACTCCAGCTGTATCTATTCGGTCACAAAATTTTGAGATAGTGTGGAGCTTCGTATGTGGTCATGGACTTGAGTCCTTGATGGTACGGTGGTAGTTCACTCTGATTTGGCCTGGTCTTGGGGATAAGAGCTTCAGGAGGAGCAGGTGGCGAACGGGAAATTTGGGGAGAAGGGGCTGGCATTAGGAATTTATGACGAGAATGATAAGAGTTATGGAATTTTTTGTGAAGACTGTTAAGAATACTCATACTGCATTGTTTTGATAAGTGGGGATTATCTCTTGGGTATTTGGTCAGACTGCTCAGATCACGACTGCGCAAACCCAAACAGAACTCAGATCAAACTGGACTGTACCAAATGTAAAAATTTTATTTCAGGACAGAAAAACAACGCAGAACACAGTTCAGGAATGTGTTTATTCAACTTGTACTGTTTGGCTCATCCCTCTGGCCAGAATGGGTAATCATGAAAATATTGGGTATGGTAATCATGAGGAAACTAACCTTTAACTGCTTTTTGAATGATCCGCTTGGGTATGATCATTTATTGTTATGTATAAAAAATGATCCTCTAATTCTATTTTCAGATGGTCATAAGTGTCTAGAGATATGAATGTTAAGCATTGTTTCTTGGTGTTGTTATACTTGTAAATTTTTTTGACTTTGTGTAGTTCAATGTGTTCTGGATTTGTAAGTTTGTATAAATAACATAACAGTTGGATGGACTAACTCATGTGAAGAGCACTTTGTTTCTGCTTTCTGAAGTCAGATTGGTTTCCTGACCCTATTGCATGCCATTTGAGATATACCTCGTGATGATAGAGTTAATGATATGAGGAGTCCTTTTTTAGGTTTTTGTACTTCATTATGTTTAGAGGAATTGCTTAAAATTAGCTCTTAATCACCATTTTTACCAGATACAATTGTTTGACATGTCAATTTTTGGCACACTTGTCATCTAGGCGGACGAAAAAGGTCCATGGATGTACAATGAGGGAGAACCATTTCATGTGCTAGTTTTTGTGGTCTCTAATAACTTGAACTAAAATCATCTTGTACTTCAAATCCTTGACACATCAATGCCTCTTGCTCATCTTTATCCTGACTCATCATTGTTTTCACCATGGAGATCGTTCTTGATATTTCTTTTAATTAGTGTGCACTTCTGTCCAATTAGTGTGTTAATTTCAATGATTGACCTTGTAATTATTTTCTTAATCAAATTAACATTTGGGCATTTTCCTTCAAGTTTGGGCTCCAGTGGTACAAAATTTCTCATTTTCGGGAAACTTATTCCCCGGAAAGAAACGAATCAAGCATACTGATTTTGTTTTTTTTTTTTTTTCAAAGACTGATTTTGTTTGTGATTTAGCTCTCGTATTTATAGTAAGCCTCATTGAAAACTGGGTGGATGTTGCTGTGGGTTTTTGATGTCTGTGCATATATTGGTAGTTTGGTGAGTGAAGTATTGAATAGTGGTTAACCTAGCTGATGCTCCTTGAATTTTGTGATTGGTTGCGGCAGTGTTGTAGTTTTCTGACGGCTCTAATGATGTGGTTGATTGGGATCTTTTATCTTCTCTTCTATGCTTGGATATCGTAGAAACATAATGAACAATAAAACAAGGATTTTGAGTGTGTTCATAGTGGTCATGCAATATCAAGCAATCACTGCCAAAGTCATGCATTTTTTTTGTTGTGAAGCTGCTTAGCAGTCTGTTTGATGAATGCGAGAGTGACCTATCTTGGGCAGGTTGCTTTTTTTTCTATTGGGGGCCGCTTGATTGCTTCAGTTTTAATAACCACATGAATTTCTGTACAAACTCGGTGCTTTGTTTGGATTTGTTCGTTATATGATACCTGAACAACCTCTAGATATGAACTCTTTGTCAAATGTTTTGTTTTAGCATGTAAAGTTGTCATTTTGACCCAATTCTCGGCATCCATGAATACTTGTTCCCATCACCCTCGGTATCCTTGAAATTTTGTTCGCTTCTGTGTTCCCCCTTTCTTCCCAAAGAATCTTGTACTCTCTATAACTTTTTGTTTTTGGTCGGAAAAAAAATTACTTTCAACTATAACTGAGCAGGCATGAAATTGGAATTGGAGGACCAACTGGTAGGGCTCCTCCTCCTTTTTGTTCAAGTGTTAAAAACTGGCCTGGGTCCTATTGTTGAGGCCCTAAACTTGTAAGGGTACGATCCTGATCTTGATCTCTTCCCTCAGTGATCACACGTTTTGCCGAGACACAGACACGGGTGATGGTCAAAACTTTCAAATTGCTTTTGATTACTTCCTGCTAGACCAATGGCAGATGATTGCATGATGTCAATGACCAGAGACGGTCTGTATAGCTAATTCCGTAATTTAACTACCTGTATTTTGTTTTGGTTTGATTTAAACCCTTCTGTTAAAAATTTTAGGTTCTGGCTAGGTAGTTTTAATTTTGGCGGTTAAGACGATGATATAATTTTGGCAAAATTTCATTTAGCACACTTTAACTTTTTGGTTGAAAGCACACTTTAACTTTAATAGAGTATCAATTTGGCCATTTATTTTTTTGTTTGAACATTTTAACAATTTAATTTATCATCTCATCACAATTAAAGGATTCTGCCTTAAAAAAAAAAAAAAGGGCATGCCGTTACTTCTCCGTTAGTGTTGGCACTGAATTACCTTTTAGATTCCTAAAAAAAAACTATGTTTGGTAAATATAGGTTTAAATCTTTTTCTTTACATTTTTTTAAAAAAACTTCTAAAATTAGAAGACAATCAACTCATAAATCCTATCCCCTATTTTTTCAACAATCCTTCTCCCTCACTCTTCTACCATTCAAAAACCCTTAACATCCAAATTCAAAATTAATCACCCACAATCCTTCTCAGTCACCAAATCTCTCCTCCAACCATTATAATCACATCCAAATGGCACATAACAGAATCCTTTAATATCTAATATGTTCAGACCCAATTTTTCAGTGCATAAACTCACCAACACTTCCTTACAAAATGATTCTTGCTTTAAATTGAAGAATGTCTTCTGGTGTCTACCAACATATTCATTTCGTCCGCCCCACTCAATTTTTGTCCCTCCTCCGTAATGTAATATTAGATCGAATAACGGAGGCCGTTTTTGTGAACGCCGCTACAAAATAAGAAAGTCAATGTGGATTTTAGATAACATATTAAATTGACTAGATTTTAAAAAGTAAGAACTAATAGCAGGAAATCTATAAAAAAAACATCAAAATCTCTGACAAGGGTTACAATATAAAAATACATAATCACATGCTTGCCACATTTCACTTACAAACCTATGTACAAACCCAGCAAAATATTGACTATACTATACTAGAGAGTTAGCTTGTTTATGAAATAATACCCTGTAACACCGGAAAAGCATCCCTTTTTCTTCGAAGAAAAACATCATTTTATTATTAACTTTAGAAAAGACACCCTTCAATTCGGAAAGCATTGCAGTATCAAAATTAGAATACCCTATAACATGTGATTACAAACCCATTTTAGAAAAAAAAAAATCCCTTATAATTCTTGGTTGGCAAAACGACAAATTCTTAAAGAATCCAAAATACGAATACCGATTGTCACAGGTTCCATTTTTAAACAATTGCTAGTTTTTGGTGTCTATCTATGGGTATTTATATATAATTTTTGGATGTATATGTTCGCCAAACAAATTGGCATACTACAGAGTATGTTAGTTGACCTTCATAATTGGCTGTAAACTTTTGTATAATCAATCAAATTAGAATAGCATAAAACAGAGTATACATGTCTTGGAAAGGAATTGAGAGCAGTGGAACTTACAGATTTGCCCATGCTGTTGTTAAACTTCTATTCTCATAAATGTCTTCTCGCACTTTTTTTGTTTTGGGAGAGAGAGAAGAATTGTTGGAAAAGAGTAAATAGGGTTTTTTTCTCTTATCAAGCCAGATACCGTTTAGTTTTAAAAGTTTAAAGGTAGAGTATATTAAATAAAAAGATTTAAACCTATATTTACCAAACATAATTTTTTTAGGAATCTAAAAGGTAACTCAGTGCCAACACTAACGGAGAAGTAACGGCATGCCCCTTTTTTTTTAAAAAAAAAAGCAGAATGCTTTAATTGTGATGAGAAGATAAATTAAATTGTTAAAATGTTCAAATTAAATGGCCAAATTGATACTCCATTAAAGTTAAAGTGTGCTAAATGAAATTTTGCCTATAACTTTTTTTTAGTCACAAAAAAGATTATATTCCTTCGTCAAGTCAAGTCCAAACTGGTTGCTCCCCTCCACACTGGCACCGGCACCTCCTCTACCGTCAACTTTCATTGAAGCAAAATGCCGGCGGTTGATGTGGGAGCCCGTACCCCAATTAAATAAAAATAAAATTATTAAATGAAAATGAGTTACCAAAATACTCTTGAAACCTGGGGTACCAAAAACCGATGCTTCGGCATACAAACATTTTCCGTGAAAATGTATTAACAACGAGATGTCATAAAAATAAACGAGATCAACCGGCTTAACAAATAATAAGCCATCACGGCATCACGCCGACATAATATCACAAACCATCTCCGGCTAACTGCCGATATAAGGATAAAACATTTATGACATCTCGAGTTATTTATCATGCAGCGGAAGATGAAAGTAATAATAGTACTCAAGATAGAAAATATCATGCATATGGCCCTATGGATACCACCAAGAGATAATGCACAACTACCTGCTGAAGTGACTGCGTCTGATCTTCGAGTCGAAGGTGTAAGTGAGTCTGCACGCTAACTAAAGTCTGAAAAACAACGGTGGCGATTATGTGAGTCGCCTACTCAGTGAACATTAAAAGTCTAAGTATACATGAATGTGAAGTCATGCTCGTAGGGTGAGTAGCTCACGAGCACAAGTATAGCATACAAGCAAATCAGAATCACACACCATCACATAACTGTTTTATTGTATTATAGAGTGAAACCCAAAAGTCGAACCTCAGAAGGGGTAGATTCTGAGGCCAAAAACCACTGATAAATCTCAAGTGGCCGCTAGCTACCTGAGGGTGCACTCAGACACACCTAACCGGTGCAAGTCTTCCAGGGGTGCACCTACATCCCCTGGGCATGCTAAACAGCATAACGTGACCCGAGGTACCCAACCCTCCTCGGGGCTATCAACCGACACCACAGTAGAATTTAGTATTTTATTCTTAATTAAACCTTTATATTTATGTTTGAAGTACATTATGTCTTTCAGGGAAGTGTGTATGTGCCCCTGTATCATCTGGGCCTTCGGCCCATAACCACATATTATCACCAAAGTGTATTACATGTTATATAACAGTTTTTCATGTAGAATTTAGACATGTGAGATCAATCAGGTATATAAATCCAATCATCGCATGTAGCAAACAAGGCAAGTAAACAAACAAACCACACCAACATGTATTCACAAAACATATATAAAAAGACTTGTAATGTCACCTCAAAATGCAAGTTATGACTTCTTCCCGATCCGAGTCTACAGCTCTCGAGGTATCTCCCGTGCCTGAATACCGGCACATAATATAGTCACTAAACAAATTTTAGGAATAAAAACGTATATGTATGCTAAGGTATGCTCCAATCGTGTAACTCCCGACCCTAACTATCCGATTGTAAGATTTTCGGGTCTAAGTCCATGAGGATATTTTCTTCTTCATAACTCCAACAATTAAGGATCTAAGGTTCGTCGGTTTAAGTAAATTAACAAATTCTCGGGCCTAAGGCCCACTAAATCCTTAACCACAAATTCTGGGCCGTGGGCCCACTTCCTTAAGTCCATATTTACCGATTATGAAATTTGGGCTTCGAGCCCGTTCTTAGTGTCCGTGAATTTAATTTCCCGTGATTAGGCCTTAAGTCCGTATTTTAAGTCCGTATCAAACATTCTAAAGTTACAAATAAGATTATTGGGCTTGGGCCCGGTTTTTCCTAAAAACCGTCCTAAGGTCATTTCCGAGCCCAAGGGTTTATCGGCCTATGATCTATTCGTGTCGGTAAGTCTTCCCGGCCACACACTCTTTCTCTCCACTCCCGGTAATCCATATTTCACCAAATGTTTAAATGTAAATGTATTTCGGTAATTAATTTCCAAAATTTAAATACACGACATAACCGAAACAAACATAAGTAGTTACCGTCTAATACTCGTAAGAACGAGAAATATAGTCCGCTGGCAGAATCTGAGCCTTCGCCGGAAAATTCCCGAGCCTTCGCCGGAACAGTGCGCGCTCGCCGGATTCCGGCCACCCTCGCCGGAATTTCACCCAAAACTGCCGTCGCCCACAACAATCATCCAACACCAAAACTCAACTCATTACACAACTTACAGAATTCCAATTCATTTTTTTCCCACATTCACAGGAAAATCAACACCAATTGAAACGAAACAAAATTGAGTAAGCAAAAGCTTACCCGGAAGTCGCCGCCCACTGCCGAGCTAAGACCCAACACCGCAACCACCGGCCACGACCACAATACACATCCGTCCACGACAACTGCCAGCAACAACAACACACACAACACGATCCACGCGCGCGAAGCCAACCAACAATCCGCCACCAACAATAACCTCATCACTGCCGCCGCCCTCAACAACCTAAACACCACCCAATTCCAAAACAGCAACACCCATCAACCTTCAAAACCAATATACAACAACAAAATGAAGAAGAAGGAAGAGGGAAGGAGTCGACCCGAACACAGACCCGCCTCAAACAACCACCACCGAACTCCACACCCAACACACACGCACACATCGACATCAGACATGGAGAGGTAAGGAGGAAGAAGAGGACAGAAAGGAGCAGGGCTTACCACGGTGTAGCGACTCCAATCCGACCCGAGACGCGCACCACCACTGCAACCAATCATCACCATGACCGGAACAACCTGCATCGCTGGCCGCCACTACACCACGACGCAGCCGCCGCCATCAACCACCATGGGCCCGCCACCGTCCGGTCACCACAAAGCCAGCAACAAGAACCCACACGAACCCGATTAGAAATAACTCCCCACCTCGGCACCGGAACAGAACAAGCAAAGGGAAGAGGAAAAGGAAGGCGGCAGCCTACCTGCGTGTTCAACGGCAGCCGTCCCAGCTCCCTCCTCGAGATTTCCGCCCAGGCGCCCGGACCTGCAACGTCCCTCCTCTCACGGTGTAGCAGCGATGAAGACGACTTGAGGGCTTGGTGACGTGAACTGGAGAGGAAGGAAGAGGAGTGGCGGCTCAGGTTGTGTGTGAGGAAGATGAGGTGTTCGCCGGCGAGAGAGGGGGAAGAGGTAGTGTGGGTGTCGGCGAGAGGAAGAAACAGGGGAGGTGGTTCGGTGCAAAATCGAAAAGAGATTAAGAGGGATAAGAATAGAAAAGAGGAAGAGAAGGTGGGGAACAAAGCCGTTGGGGCATGATTGGAGGAGGTAGTGGGAGACAAAGCCGTTGGGGTGACGGCTGGGTGGAGAAGAAAACGCAGGAAGAAAAAGAAAAGTTGAAGGAGAAGAAGAGAAAAAGAAAAAGAAGGGAAGAAGGGGAAAGGGAAGGAGGGCTTTTAGGGTTGGCCGGCCAGCCTCGAAACGACGTCGTTTCGGGCTGAGGCGCGGTCAACCCCCCCTTCAGTCAACGCGCGCTGTTGCTTTTTTTTTTTTTTTTTAATTTTAAACCTTCAAAACTACGTAGTTTCGATCGAAGACTCAACAAGACCCGTGCTTCACCCCGAAACACATTCCGATATCAACGAAACCCGAAGCATGAGAAATCTCAACTGGAAATTGACATTTCCAAGGGAAAATAATTTATTTCCTCGACTAAAACTCAAAAATACTTCAAGGGTAAAATTGGAATAAATTTCCGAAAATTCCAAAAATCAAATTATAAAATCCGGGGCGTTACAGTTGAATTAGGGATTTTTGTTAGGTAAAATGAAACTAACCCGATTAGCAACACTTGGTTCTAATAGCAGCAACTTATGATAGAAAATGGCGAAACGGCTTGAGCTTTACATGCGTGGAGCATCTTTTTGTTCCAAAATCTGTGATCTGTATTGTATTTTTCAGTTCATGTTTGTAAAAAGAAAAAATTGGGTGACCCAGAATTTTCACTAGGTATATTAACTCACAGACTTTCTCTTCTCAGATTACCGCTGTTAAAGAAAATATATAAAACATCGATGTCAAAAGTCATGTTGCAGCTTAGGAGAATATCTATGTTATAATTAGTTTGGAAATCAGTTTTCTTATTCAATAGAAAAACATAAAATGTTATCCCTCCAGGCATTATGCAATAGTCAGGTGTGATAAAATTTCTCGTAAAAAGATACATCAGTTCTTAACGAAAGAAGCAAAAGAAGCAGAATTAGAAACCAAGTAGCCTTGTCCTAGTGGAATTAAGACGTTTTGAGCCGAATAGTGCTTCCAAAGAAGCAGAGAAAGAACCATGAAATTTGTTTCGCTTCCAAATCAACGCGACCTTTTTTCTGTTGCCCAACAACTTCTTTTTCTCCACAAATCAAAACCAAATGTTTTGCTTGGTTCAAGTTTATGAGTTATGTCTTGTTCATTAACTAAAGTCTCTATATATGTTACGATTTTATCATCAATGTAATAACAGTGAGGCAGGTGTGAGAAAAGATTTTGAATTGAATAAAAGTTTATCTGTGGAGTATTTTTGGTTTCTACAAGCAACACAATTCCTTTTGTTTCCCATCTTCACTCCGCCACCAATTGTAGGAACCAAAATCCTAAACCCAATAAAATAAATCTTGGTTTAATACGCTAATATATATATATATTTTTTTTCTGTTCTTGTCACCTCACAACTCGTTTGTGACACATCATCTATACTTGTATTGCCCTTTCATAGCTCGTTTGTGGTTGATGATATGCAGATGGTGGGGGTGTTTATTGGATTTCCCCTCAAACTCTACCTGAATGGCTCGCCCAGGAGAGGCAAGCATGGCTTGTACGGTTGGGTTGGCAGCCCTGTGGTCCATTTGCTTAGCTAGAAATGATGTGTTCTTCAATTAGAAAACTATTGCAAGTAGATTGTCTCTATACGACCTTACTATTGTTCGAGCTACTCGGTGGTTCCAGCAGTCGTCCAATCCATCATGGCCATTCAGTGGGAGAGCGGTGTTAGCAAGTTCAGAGGCTCTCAAAGGCTGGAAGGTGCTAAACCACATTCTAATACACTAATCACACAGGATTAGCAGCACAAAAAATAATTCTTTTTCTCCTGAAAAATGGCAGTGTTTCCTAGCAAAAGAGTGGCCTTTGGATATATGTGGCACTAATATTCAGGTCATGACGGGAATCCTATAGTTTCACTGTTTTTGGATAGAAAAAGAAAGTTGGGGAAGGGTGTAGGGTACGTGAAAAGAAAAGGAGAGTAAACCGTTGGGCCTGAAATGTTGTTGGTATGGAACAGCAGCTAGGGGTCTACGCACGTGGACAGGTACAATCACTTGGTCATCCATGGTCCCGGTGAAAGAGAGAGGACGAGAAAGTTTGATGATCTTTGTGTGCATACAAGGAACTATTATGGCTTTATAATGTTCCATAAGATCGGCTGGTAGCGGTACAGACAATTCCTCCATGTTAGTAAAAGTAATGTCTCTACCCCCCCAATCAATCAATGTAACAAAAATCTCATACAAAATCAACACCTCCCTCCCCTGCATGTCCTTTTTCTCCTTTCCATCCCCCCACAGACACACACTCACCTGTCACTCCCCCCATGCACAGTGACTTAAGTTGTATTGCTATTAATTAAAATACTGGGTGCAGTGCAGGGCATGTAATAAAAGCAAAGACACACATCCCCAATTTCCACCCTTACCCTCGAGTACTCTTAACTCCTTCAGCCTTGGACTTGCTTTTTTCACTCCCAAGTCCCTATCAATTTTACTTGCTAGGTAGTCATCAGCCTATTGAGTCAGACCTCTGAAAAAGAGAGGGAGAGAGAGGCAGGGACAAAGGTAATAATTGGTAACTGGAGAGGCATTATTACTTAGCTTTTAGCTTTAGCTCTCACTTCCTGTGATAGCAGATTATTGTATCCAATTCAATGTATTTCTAACCCTTTCGTTAACTCTGCTTTCTGTTTTCTTTTCCTTTTCTTTGATCTAATTAAAAAACCTCCTGCGCCTCTTTTTATGTGCTGCGCAAAGCCAAATTCATATACTTTAAGTGGTATTAAATTTACACATTGAGGTAAACCCTTTATAGGTATTTGGGTTCTGAGTCTTTCTGTGGAAAGAATCAGAGTTCAGCGATGCTTACTTATTATTGACTGTTATGACTGTGTAACTCCAGTACTGTGTTATTTTTTACTCCATTTCTAAGTGGTTGGCGTCAAGTCTTTAATATTGGAGCCAGCCCTTTGTCCGGATAATAGGCTGAACCCTGCCAGTAAAAAGAGGCCCTCTAATATGTCACTTTCCCCTCCCCGGTAATCTAAACCCAGCTGACTTCAGCTTTGTTTACAGGTATAGTAAGAGCCTCTATACAGCTGTTGTTTGTGTATACTGCTGCTGCTGCTACTACTAACTACTACACTACTTCTTTGCTAACTTATCCCATCACAAACTCATTCGGTTCAACTTTTGAGCATCTGTTTTCAGTCGCTCACTTCACTCCTAGCTAGGGTTTTGTTGTGGGTCATAATTGTGGGTCATAAGACATGGAACGGACGTGCAGTATGCTATCATGAGTTATGTACATGCCTGCGCCATATCATGGAAGGATTCCTCTTGTCATGCATACAAATTCCAAGTCTATAGGTACCATTCCTGCATGCATGCATTTGACATGATTAATGGACTTGTATAGCAATTCGAATTAGTGTATATATAATAATAATAACATGCTTAAAGAACACACTAAAATTTACATCAATAGAATTTTACAATTTTACAATATGTCTTGTTCGACCAAAAAAAAAGCTACTTATTCAGTTATTCTATTAGAAGTTAGATTTGGTGAACAGAGAGCATTTACCCCTTTTTTCTTTGTCGAGAGAAGCATTTACACTTGACAGGTACCCGTTATCCACAACATTTAATTTAAGGGGTCTTAAAAATGTCACATTGTATCTTCTTGTCCAACTAAGACCATCTCCAGTGTGGGCTTCATGACAGGGCTCTATTTGCCATATCAGCAATTTAGAGTCTGTCTCGCCACTGGAGGAAAAAGAGAGGCTCTGTGAATAGAAGAGACCGTCTCTAAAAATAGAGACCGGGAGAGCCCGCCTCTATCTACTTCCTCTATTATTACATTATTTAATTTGTATATAATAAAAATTATATTTGTAAGATTAATAATATAATATACATATGGGTCCTCAATAGAGCCTCCGAATAGAGCCTGTATGATTGGACGATACCAGAGGCTCTAAATGTAAGTGAAGGCTCTGTCTGATGTGGCGTTGATGTGGTGCTGATATGGCAATAATAGAGCCTCCGGATAGAGCCTGAGACTGGAGATGGTCTAAATGTCAGATATCTACACAACTATTTATACATAGCTAGGAAGCATTAGTATAACTCTGTCCTCTTGGGAGACTTGACCCCCTTAATTCTTCACACACCAGTAGAGGACCAAGAAAAGTGTCCCATCAAGTTAAGCCTCTGTAGCTAGGGGATTCGGGATTTCTGTTCAATATTCTCTAACCTATGTACTGTATGTAGGGGTTTGTCAAGGAGAATGCCTAATTTGGACTGTTGCAATTTCACATTACTGTTGCTATTTTGAATGAATATGACCCCCTAATTTGAATGTCTTTGTTAGTAAAAGCGTTGTCATGTTTGTGCGTGCCTCTAACTAGCTGCCCACTGGGAGTGCACAGCCAGGTCAGTGGTCACACTCACACCACCTCCCTTCCCCAAGCCAATCCATTTACTGCTCATTTCTGCTGCAACCCAGTAGTACTACTAATCCCTTCCACATTTTTATATCAAATCAATTAATGGTTGCTAACCACAAAAGACCACATATTTTAGACTTTTTTTCCTCTGTTTACAAGAACAAAGAGTGGCACTAGGATACGCCACCTTCAGCTCTGCATATATAAAGCCGCATACCATTTGAGCTACTGCTCACTGGTTTCTTAGAATTTTTTTTAAGCTAATATTTTAGACTTAATGCACCTACTATATAAGAAGAGAGAGTGGTTTGGTTCGGTTTCAAAGAACAGCTTTGGTGCTCAAAGGTCAGCGACATCTCACATGGGTATGGGGGGCTAAGTGAAATCCTTAGTTGTTCTTGTGCCTTCAGACAGAACTAACCGACTTCCATTGAGATAGCCAACATGTGTAGAAGGGAGAGAGGGCCCGGACAGATATGATGTTTTGCTTGTTTGTACCGTGTGCTCCTCTTTGCTTCTCTCATTAAAATCTATAACTAATTGTGGGGTAGAAACCCGATGAATGTGCCAATATTTTTCAATTCATTCCCCCACTAATCGTTTCAGAAAATAAAATAATTTCGTCACTTAAGATATTGTATAAGGTAGAGAGTAAACTCTAATAACTTGTAATTGTTCTATATATTATTATTTGATTTTCGTTTAGTCATAACAATTCTACTACCATGTCAACTAAAAGTACGATTTTTAAAGCCACATGAACGATTTTGGTCTAATACTCTAAAATTTTTATAATACTTACATCTAAATTATTGAGTGAATTAATGATTAGTCAAGATCATCCTCCACCTTCTATAAGATATGACAAACCTAGAAGAAAAAAGATATAACAAATTAACCTTAAAATTCCGCACTTTTGCTTTTTTATATATATGAAATCCCCATTTGTTTTTAGGAGATATGGAGGGAGGGGTATTGTGGTGTATAATTGCAACTGGGCAGACACAACCTTGCATAACTTTTCATATGCTTCCGAGGGAACAGCCCCAACAGAATCTTATGGATCAGGCCTACTATTTATACGGTGGGCCATCTTGTACATCACACATTTTTGTGACCTCTTCTCCCATTTTCGAATCACTGCGCTTCCTGTCAAGCCCCATAGTATGATGTGGCCGAATATGGCCTTCTACACGGTGGGATGGTGGCCGTTGAGCACAGTGACTAGACCTGGCAATTCGTGTTATCGGGTCGGGTTGAACAGGTAAACGGGTTCTAATTCTTCAATCCGACCCAACCCATTTAATAATCGTGTCGTGTCGTGTCCAAGTGTCCAACCAGTTTATTATCGTGTCGGACTCGGGTTGACCCGCTGGTTACCTATTAAATCTAGCAAGCTTAAAAATTAGTTTGATTTTTTTTTTTATTTTGCACAAGTCGTTGTATTTTCTAAGCAAATAGGCATATAATTAGATTTTTTTTCATATATTAAATAAAATTATAAATTCTAAAATCATAATGTAATGATATTTTAAAGCATTTATAAAATATTATTAGATAATTTTAGTAACTTTGACCTTAAGTTTTAAATAAGTCTTGTAAAAATCAGTAAAATATCTATACCCTAAATATAATCGGGTCATAAACAGGTACCCATTGGGTTGGCAGGTCAACCCGCACCTGGCCTGCTAATTTAGGTGTCGTGTCAGGTCGACCTATTTAACTAAACGGGTTGAAAATCTCTGACATGTGCTTGCTAATTTTGTGTTGGGTTGTCGTGTCAGTATGCGTTTTGCCAGGTCTACCGGTGACTCCCCGACACTATGACGCGTAGCAGGCGAGGGTGTCCGCTGGTGCCCCGGTGGGAGGGTCTAATGCCAGGAAGTAACCGGTATTGACCGGAGCCTGGACCGACGGGACGATGATGACACCACTGATGCCTTTTTTTTTTCAGGCAAAAAAAAGAAGTAAACCTCTCAGAAATATTAATTGATACGA
The DNA here is from genome assembly GCA_028386065.3 of Turnera subulata. NCBI lineage: Eukaryota > Viridiplantae > Streptophyta > Magnoliopsida > Malpighiales > Passifloraceae > Turnera > Turnera subulata. The sequence goes on from JAKUCV010002380.1 coordinate 47,551, forward strand.
CCAGCAGCCAGGTACATGAATATGTTACCAATGGTCATTGTGCATGAACTCATGTTATTCTCATCCATGCTCAAAATTATAACCAACAGAGGCATATATGCTTGGGATGTTGAGGGTACAAATCAAAGCAACCTACTACCATCAATAAGATCATTTATATATAAATATATATACATACGGAGGGTGCTGCTGCCCACCCACTACTTCCTGCGTTCTCCCTTTGTCGTCCTCTAAGCCAACAGTAATAATTTTCATCTTCCGGTACATCAAGTAATCAAGAACCATCTCTGGTAATTGAATGGGTAGACACAGTGTACGATCCTTATGCTTTTTAGAGTTGGACCTGATACTAGGAGCCCGGAAAAAAATAATAATTAAAAGTTTGCAAAATGTAATAAGCTTGTATGTATATATATCCATTTGAGGCCATCAAATTTTTACTTGTTGAAGAAATAAGTAGGAACATAAGCCTAAGTTTAATATTTTTTGGGTTGAATTGTTATTTTTTTTGACACTCGATCATATGTGAGTTTTAAAACAGATCTAATATATGATATACTGTAAAACATGGGTTGTAAGGCCTTTAGGGACTCACTTCACATACAAACTCTAACAAGTAACCGCAGATATGAAAGTGAAGGCAATAATCATTAGATCTTCTTCCCCGGTATGAGTTAACTCTTGTCTCGTTCCAATTTATGAAACAATTTAATAAATGTACGGCCGCATCCAGTGCTTGGAATGAAGTGCCAAACTGTCAAATAAGCAGCAAGCTTACCACCAAAAGCTAAAAAACAAAGGAAGCAGTAGCAAAATCTTACCCTACTTAATTTATGGCATCCAAAATACTTCTGCATGCGTGGGAAAAGGAAAGGCCTATCTTAGTGAGCGGCAGATACAAATACGGGATCTGGGAGGTTTCTGGCTCCTGAGTTTTAAGTTTGTACCAATTTTGTATCTAGAACTTTTTTTTTTACCAATCATGTATCCCAATTCTTTTTTAATTATATCAATTATGTGCCTCGAGTAGGGATATAATGCATGTCTCGCCCAGTAGAATTTTTGGTGCGGGTCCATTTTCTTCCCAGAAATTAAAATTTCATGTAACGGAGGGACACTTGACATCCCTGCCCAGGAAGCTGCTCAAAGTACAAAATTGATATAATTAAGAAAAATCAAGATACAAAAAATTCGAGTACAAGATTGGTACAAATTAAAAACTTAGCTACCAAGAACTCTCAAATCCCACACATATATATGTATAGATATATATATACACAAGTATATACAATATACCAATCAATTCATCATTGAAGGACAGAGAAACATAATTAGTACTATAGTAATATGCAAGTTGTGAAAGAGAAGGATCCTAAGTCGGGGAAGGGGGCAAAGTTATAAGTCAGGGACAATAATTGAACATAGAGGCCCATGCAACATGCAAACAGTACTGAACTTTTGACAACATATAATAGCTAGCTAGGTTTCTTCCACACGTGCAAAGCAAGCAAGGAGGGGGCACACGTGAGAATGGGGATATATTATGGGGGAAGAATGCTAGCAGATGGAACATTGAGAGGAAAAGTATGAACAGAAGAAAACAATTTGGAGCTCCCACAGGCTTTAATTTTATTCAGATATGGATGATGAGAGCAAATAGATTCTTTTCAACACTACACATGAATGATCATGATACTCCAAAATATTTTGTTTATATACCACATTATATTTCCACTCTGGCTGCAATTGGTGTCTGAAAACTTTGAGACCAAGTGATCCATTGTCAAACGCTAGAAATATAAGAGTAGGGTATGGTATGGTCCCTTTAATTGGGTTGGTTTCAAATTTAGGTCCTCCTCCCGTGCATGTGGCCCCAGATATCCCACATATTGTCCTATGACTCATAACTAATCCATCTCATCATGTTTGGAAGCTTTCGTCCCCTCCCCTGCCCTCCAAAGTTTTCAGTTGAGGGTGCATGATGTATACTGGACCTCAGCTCATATAAGAAATAAAAGAAAAAACATATTATTAGTTTCCAGTTCTCTCTCATCAAGCTTCCTTCCAAAAACCTTCAAATCCATCGAGTGCACAGTGGTCGTTGAGAAGACAATGCAATAATGGAAGGCTTCATCGTACTAGCTAGTACTGTTTATCTGAGTAGATATTGTAAAATCATGGAAGAAGATGAGTTGATAGAACAGCACACACAAAAGGATGATGCTATAGTTTTATTAATTTCTAGAGTTCCTCTCTTTTGTGGGATTAATTGTGGATGATATGTTCTTGTTTTTATGTATTGGGTCCAAGCTTGAAATTAAACGAAAGTACTCAGGTGGTCACTCATGTACCATCCTGGTGTGTTTATATTAGCATCTGATTAACATCATACATAGATAAGATATACAAGAAGAAGTCTATTACAATCACAATACCTACTATGTTATCAGCTTATGTTTATCTAAACTATTAGTCTTATCACTCCCTCGCAATTTGAGGGTGGCTAAATTAGCCAAACACAAATTGCTACACAAGGACTGAAAAGCTGCAACCCCCAACGATTTTGTGAAGATATCAGCGAGTTGCTGATCAGTGCCAACATGAACCACGGCAATATGTCCCCATTGAATCCTTTCACGAACATAATGAAGGTCTATTTCCAGATGTTTAGTACGTTGATGTTGAACTGGATTGTGTGCCAAGTATGTTGCAGAAAGGTTATCACAATGAATGACAATAGGCAATCATGGAGTAAATCCTAATTCCATTAGAAGAGAACGAAGCCAGCAAACCTCGGCAGCAGTACTTGCAAGTGCCCGGTACTCTGATTCTGCACTACTGCGTGAGACAATTCATTGTTTCTTGGCTGACCAGGAAATCAAGTTACTACCCAAATACACACTATAACCAGTAGTTGAACGACGTGTGTCCAAACATCCGGCCCAATCTGCATCAGTGTAAGCTGCCAAAGTGCGAACAAAAGCTGAACAAAGCAGATGACCTTGCATTCTTGTACCTGAAAGATACCGAAGAATGCGTTTCACAGCCTTTCAATGCTCAGTCGTCGGGGCATGCATGTATTGACACACTGTGTTAACTGCAAAGTAGATATCTGGTCGTGTAAATGTAAGATATTGCAATGCTCCAACCACGGTTCGATAAAGACTCTGCGCATCATCATCCAACAAAGTTCCCTGATGAACAGAGAGGCTCAATTTTGGCTGCATCGGAGTTGAGGCCGGTTTAAGAGTGCCCAAACCAGCACGATCAAAAATTGATTGCAAGTATTTGCCTTGATGAAGCAACAAACCATCTTCAACATGAAACACTTGGATGCCCAAAAAGTAATGTAACTCGCCAAGATCAGTCATGCGAAAATCGTTCTTTAAAAGCCAAAGGAATTGTTGAAGTAGACAATTAGTGGATGCAGTAAGTATTATATCATCCACATATAAGAGAAGAAAAGCAACACCCTGGCCTGACCGATATATGAATAAGGAAGCATCAGATTTACTTGCAGCAAACTCGTTAGAGTGAAGAAAAGAAGCAAATTGGAAGTACCAAGCACGAGGTGCTTTTTTCAACCCATACAAAGCACGCTGCAATTTGCAGACATAAGTAGGATTATGTGGATCTTCAAACCCTGGTGGCTGACGCATATAGACATCTTCCTTGATGAACCCATTCAAGAAAGCATTCTTGACATCGAGTTGCCTGAGTGGCCAGCGATGCGACAAGGCAAGAGTGAGTACAGAGCGAATGGTGGCCGGCTTCACAACGAGACTAAATGTCTCACCATAATCTTCTCCCGATTTTTGTGTGAATCCCTATGCTACCAACCGGGCTTTATACCTTTCCAAAGTGCCATCTGATTTGTATTTACACCGGTAAACCCATTTTGACCCAATCACATTCACACCCGAAGGAGGAGGTGGAACGAGAACCCAAGTGTGATTTGTTTGTAAAGCCTATTTCTTCATTCATGGCTACGCACCAACGCCTGTCTTTTGAAGCCTGTGTGTAAGTGGTAGGTTCTGAAACAATTTGTTCGGTCAAAAGATTAAGACATTGAATGGGCTTTCGAGTACCATCGCGAGTGCGTGTGGTCATCGAGTGGAGAGGAACAGGTCTCGGCGGAGAAGGAGAGGGTTCTGGTGTAGGCTGTGACGAAACAGGGACATTAGAGGAAGGAGAAGAGACCTGGGATGACGAAAAGAGACCTAGAGAAGGAGAGGATGCTGGTGTAGGCTGTGGCGAAACAGGAATATTAGATAAAGGTGAAGAGACCGTGGAAGACGTATTAGAATCAGGTGAAGAAGGTGATATAGGCAGAGTGGGACTCAAAGTAGAGGAAGAAAGAAACTGCGATTGTGGATAGGAAGAGTGTGAACCTTTTGAGAAATCAGATGGAGATGAAGAGGAGACCTGTGCACTTGGTAAACTAAAAACTAGGGTTGGATCAAAAGACGTTTCTGGTGGGTGGGATATAGGCGTAGTGGCGTGAGCAAAAGGGAACGAGGTTTCATCAAAAGTAACGTTCCTTGAAATAATTACTTTCTTTGTGGAGAGATTGTAGCAGCGGAAACCCCGGTGACGATCTGAGACTCCTAAAAACACATGCAAAGTTGCCCTAGGAGATAACTTATGAGAATTAGGATGCATATTATGAGGGTAACAGGAACAACCAAAAACACAAAACTGATCTACGGGAGAATTGGAACCATTAAGAATTTTAAAAGGACTAAACCACTTTAAAGTACTATGAGGAACGCGATTATTAACAAAATTCACATAGCATAGAGCTTCCACCCAGAATTGCAAAGGCAAATTAGCACGATAAAGAACCGAGCGAATGGCATTCAAAAGAGTACGATGCATGCGCTCCGCCATGCCATTCTGCTGGTGACTATACGGACAAGAGACACGATGCAGAATCCCATGGTCACGTAAATAAGAATCAAAAGCAATACTACAGAACTCGCCCCCACCATCTGATTGTAAATTCCGAATTGGTAAAGAAAACTGTGTTGTGATCTGGGCATGAAACTGCTTAAAAATGGCAAAAACATCACTTTTATTCCTCAAGGGATAAACCTAACAAAATCTCGAAAACTCATCCAAGAATAGAACATAATACCGAAAACCACTAAAAGAAACAATTGGAGATGTCCAAACATCACAATGGACTACATGAAATAATCCTAAACTAGGAGAAGTAGATGGTGGATAAGGCAACACTGTATGTTTCCCTATTTGACAAGCTGAACAAAAGCCTGGATCAGCCGAGGAAAAGGACTTTGACGCAGGAGAACTTTGATGAAGAAATTGACGCAAAACAGGAAGACCCGGATGACAAAGACGATCATGCCAAAGAGCAGGCGACACACGCAAACTGGTGAAAGCAGAGGTAGACAACCGAGGAGAGGGTGAAGACACATGAACAGAATACAACGGTCCATTGTCACTGCAACGAATCTAATGATGGCAGAACCGATGACCCTTCACAAAGAAACCAAGGGAATCGAAAATAACAGAACAACAATTGTCAGTGGCAAAACGCTTGACCGAAATCAAATTCTTAGTGAGAAGAGGAACGACCAAAACATCACACAAACGAAAAGAAGAGAAACCATTGCGAAAATGTTTAAAACCAATATGAGTAATAGGGAGAAACGTACCATCTCCAACCTGAACTGAGTCAGAACCAGAATAATCAATATAAGAGTCAAGAGCACTAGTGTCATTAGTCATGTGACTAGTGGCACCAGAATCCGCATACCACACTGGATCAGAGGAAGAGACACCGGAAGAGGAAGAAAGATCATGAACCCCTGCAAACGTAGTCATGGACATACGCTGGGGGCAATGCTTTGCAGTGTGCTGCAGGCCATCACAAAGTTGGCAACGCACCGGACCAAGACCCAACACAGAAGAAGAACGAGGAGGAGGACGAGGTGAGAAGGACCCAGTCGGGCGTGGTGAGGAAGAGTGCTGATGTTGATAATTAGACTTAGAGTTATAAGAAGGACGAGGCTGAAACCACCATGTTGAAAACTATTATTATAAGGAGGACGGGGTTGATAACCACCGCCTCGACCACCACGATTTTTATTGAAACCACCACGATTGCCCCGACCACGAGAAGATGCAAAGAAAGCTTGAGAGGAATCAACAGAGACAGAAGAACTCTTACTCTTACCAAGACGAGACTCATGAGCAAGCAAGGCTGAACGAAGCTCATAATAAGATGGGAGAGGATTTTTATTCGAAATCATAGTAACAAAGTCAGAATACTCATCGGGCAAACCATCTAAAATCTGTAAAACAACATCATCATCACTTAAACCTCTCCCTATAGAATCTAAACTATCAACTATACTGCGGACAGACTGTAGATAATCAAAAATAGTACGTGACCCCTTTTTGGACTGGACAAATGCAGACCTATATTCCATGTACCTAGCATGAACATGATCGTGAAACAAGGCTTCCACTGCCAACCAAACCTCCCTTGCGGTTTGAATCACACCAGGACGAATAAGATGTTTAAGGATGTTTGGATTGATAGTGGCGAAAATCCAGGTTACAATGGTATTATATATCTATTTGATTCCATTGGACGAAGGCTAGATTAGGTTCAAGAGGAGCTGTAGGATCATCAGAAGGAATAGAAGCAATGGGTTGTGCACAGGTTCCATCAACATGACCAGTGACCTGATGAGATAACAAAATTGTATAGAGCAGACTTTGCCAAACCAAGAAATTAGAAAAATCCAATGTTGCCGGAACGTAATTCTTAATATCACTCACACTCAACACAGAATAGACAGTGGATTGAAGAGAGGCAGAAATAGATGAGGTAGAAGAAGAAGAAGAAGAAGAAGAAGTGGTAGAAGATTGGGTTGAACTGCTAGAAGCCATACTAAAAGAGAGAGAGAAAGAATACAGGCTTTCAAAAGACAGACTGCTGCTTCGCTACCATAAACGAAAGTACTTAGGTGGTCACTCATGTACCATCCTAATGTGTTTATATTAGCATCTGATTAACATCATACAGAGATAAGATATACAAGAAAAAGTCTATTACAATCACAATACCTACTATGCTATCAGCTTATGTTTATCTAAATTATTAGTCTTATCAGAAATCTATAGAATTGATTAATTCACAATTAGGTATTGTCAAACTCATTATTGGATCGTTTGACTGTCCCAGCAATGCTACATCGTTTGACCTAGCTAGCTAAGCTTAATTAGGTTTCTTTCTATTTTTCCTTTTCTGAAGTGACCCTTAACAAAGGCTTTGAAGTACTGATCATTGATGATGCAAGATGAACGTGACAATATACATGGTTGAGAGAAAGTTCGGTTGTGCGAGTTTCCAATGCGTAATGGGTCATCATGATGACATCAAAAGAGTACTGTAATGATCCCATATCATAAAACAAATTCACCCAAACTCACATGCTTTATTTTTATTTTTTATTATTCTGAAAGGGAAGTTCTTTTATTTTCTTTTCTCTCTTTTTTTTTTTGTCGAAGAAAGGGGAGTTCACATGCTTATGCCCCCATAAATGACATTGTTTTTTTTGTCTGAAACATATTCATAAATGACATTGTTGGCATGAAGCTAAGTCTAAGTATTACAGTCTCATTTTCATTGAAAGAGAGGAAAATATGGGTATTACAGTCTAATCAAGGGCCAGGGAAAACAGCAGGAAGAGATGACCCATAGCATTGCCCCCCTTCTCATGGGAGTCTGTGGTGAGACTACTCTTTTGTACAGAGATTGGAAGTAACTCCAAAATGGTGATTTTCTCTTTGTATAAATACATATTATACTGGTTCTGCGTCTGTGTTAGTTTGGTGCGTTTCCCATAGATAGAAGTCCTGGTTTTCAAAGCTTTTGACCAAAGCTGTGCCTCCCAGTTATTCTCAGCGATGGATAGTACATTCCTGTTGCACTGTGTCCTCAATAAATGAAACGTCTGTCACTCAATAATACAGTGATGTGTTAACTGAAGGCTTTTAATATGGATGTATCTGTGTGTATGTATAAATTATTAAGTATTCCTTTTTTTCTTTTTTCTTTTATTTTCCTTAATTTGGCAAACATTTTAGGAGATGCAAGTGCAATCTGAAAACATACCTTTCATGGAAATGCGCAACTGGTTCTTAGCTGGTCTAACAGTGGTTGGTTGGTTGGTTTCAAACTTTCAAGTGCAGAGATTATACCTTTGGAAACTCAGAAACTCGTGAGTCATCGTTATCTTAATCAAAGTTTGAATGAGTAGAACTTGCTTGTGATCACCATATTTGGGTGCTTTTATGTTTCCAAAAGAACATATAGCTGCTTTCATCTTTTTTTCTCTTTTTTCTTCTATGGTAATAAATATCAGCTTTTACCTTGGCAGGAAGGTCTTTTTTTTTCTTTGGTGCATGAAACCTAGGTAGGAAGAGTTGATGACGGAAAAAGAAGTTTTTCTTTTTAATGCTGACTGAAAAAGAAGTTAAGTTATTGTAGCAGTCGTTCAATTCAATGACATGTGGAAGCAAAAAAGTTTTAACTTTTAAGTGAGGAGTAGTTTTCTTCATTTTTTTGGGGCATTTAGTCATGTTAAATCATACGGATACTGTTATTTTACTCTCCCTAATAATTTAAAGGAAATTTTTACTGACAAATCTGTCACAAAGTTGAGCTGTTAATACTAAAAACAAACCTTGCGTGTAGGATACAATTAAAAATAGTCATAAATTAGGACTTATTGCTTCTTAAAATCTTAAAATTTGTTCTTGGTAGAATCTTTAAATTCTTCATCATACCTCTATCTAGTGTTGAATAAATATGAGTACAATAGAATGGACCACATAGAACTGGCAAAGTACATCTATAAACTTCTCCAATATCAGCTGAAAAGATTGTTTATATTAATATCTGATGGTCCTGTTGTTGTATGGCGAAGTTAAATCCCGTGAAAGAGACAGAGAGAAGTAGGGGACTAGTTCTTGTTTTGGGTTAAGATGACGTTAAAAAGGTATGGCCTTTTCTGGGATTCTTATAATTCGTTTGTGAAAGAAGGGACAATGGAGGATCAAGTTATTGTTAGGAATTTGGCATGGTAGATTTTTTGTTTGTTGGGTCAACTTCAGGTGGTTAACTGAATGAATCCCATGTAATTAAACCCTCCATTCATTTCATTCAACCTTTTAAAAAAAGAAATGAAAAGAGAATGAAAAGAGAAAGGGAGATCCAGTTGGGGTGTGTTATGTAATTACCTACTGATGATGCTGGACAGGGGGCTGTTATGTCAAAACTCTCATTTTCTGCCTGAAAGAAAGGTGTCTAGACCCTAGACCTGCAGAAGCACAAAGCTAGCTAGCAGCATTTGCACATTTTAGTCTTTGTTGTCAATATTTGGAGAGGGACAGCTTAAGAACCTTCAACAGTAGAAGAAAATAGGGATGTCTCTCACTTCCCGCACGTGTGATCAATGATCTAAAAGAAGGAAAACAAGAAATAATGCCAGCTTACCTCTGTGCATAAAAGAAAAGAAGTATATAGTCTCTTCTTAAAAAAGAAAGAAAAGAAAAAGAGGAACTAGTTAAATTGAAAGGGTCGGGGTCAGGGTCAGGGTAACTACTTTTACAATAGCTTTCTCCCCTTCAGTGACTCGCAGTCTGTGGACTTCATTGTGAAAGAGAGGTGGAGAGCGAAGAGCCGTATAGGGTGTCTGTCTTCTAAAGCGGTCTTTTTGCTGGTTTTAAGTTTTTTGAGCTTTCCACCTGCAACACTCTATCTCTTCTCTTACCCTTTTTCCTTTGTCACTTCCTCTCCTGTCAAACTTTGCTCCATCAGTAAGTAAGTAAGTAAAGTCCTTCTATACTATATATTCTCAGAATCATGACCTTATAACAGTTTTGCATAACAGCATCTGTCAGGACAGGAAGGAGGAGATCATATGAGTGGCATGGCCAACAAGTGTGCTAATATATATGCACCCCAAGAGAAGACCAAATTAAATGGCTTCCCTTGTTATTACACCTCCACCCCTCACTACCCTTCTTCCTCTTCTTCCTCTTCTTGTTCTTCAGTGGCAATGGTCTACGCGGACATCAGTTCCTTGTCCCTTCGTCCCAACTATGGATCGGGGATGCCACCTGTTTCTTGCTCTCCAGAAACCGAGAATATTGGGATAGCAGCTGCTGCAGCTACGAGTTGGAGTTTCCCTAATTTTGCAGGAAACTATGAGAACAGTGATGGTGATGGAGAGAATACTGAGACCATAAATCACAATATTGCCTACTCATCAAATGAAGAGAACCCTAATGACAATATTAATAATGCGTTCATGTGTGGGAAGGAAGCAGATGGTAATAATGGGCAGTCCAAGCATTGTGCAAGAGGGCATTGGAGGCCTGCAGAAGATTCCAAGCTCAAAGAACTTGTGGCCCTTTATGGCCCCCAAAACTGGAACCTTATTGCTGAAAAGTTGGAAGGCAGATCAGGTACATTGGCTATCTAGCAAAGAGTGATGTTTTATATCAATCTTTCTTTGTTTGCAGCAACTTCTTCTTTTTGTCTGCATAATTTTTTTTTTCTCTGATCAAGTTCATACTTTTACAGTGCTGAATTATTTTGGTTGTTTGTTTTATGTGGTTGTATATATATAATAAATGTCTTCAGGTAAGAGCTGTAGACTAAGATGGTTTAACCAGTTGGATCCAAGGATCAATAGAAGAGCATTCACCGAAGAAGAAGAGGATAGGCTGATGCAAGCTCATAGACTTTACGGTAACAAATGGGCCATGATAGCCAGGCTTTTTCCTGGAAGGACTGATAATGCAGTGAAGAACCATTGGCATGTGATAATGGCTAGAAAATATAGAGAGCAATCAAGCGCTTATAGGAGAAGGAAGCTGAGCCAATCTGTGTACAGAAGAATGGAGGAAATCCCAAGCTTCGTCTGCAGAGATGAAATCACAAAACCAGAACCAGAACCAATATCACCTTACTGCAGTCTCTCAAGCGACCAAGGCCTTATTAACAACCTACCATCTAATAATTACCACCTTACTGGAACCTTCAATGAGCTTTCCTACGGCGGCTTACTAAGCGGACCATCATCCCACATGACGACTAGTGGGGGAGAAACAGCCTCAAGGTCCATCAACATCCCTACCGGCGCCGCCCTGTGCTTACAACAAGCAGCTTTCGATTTCTTCCCTGGTGGGTGCTATTTCTGATTTTTCTTTAATTTTTTTAAACCTTCCTCTCGCCTCCCAAGAATCTCTTTTGTTCCTGCAGAGTTTTCTTCTTCGTCCACATTGGTTTCCAAATTTGCCTGCATTCATCTTTAATATGTTTGGCAGTAGCTACAGGTGTGTGTAGTGGTTATTTTCATCATCGGTGTGATTGGTGATGGTTTTATTGTTGTTTTTTTTTTTTTTGGTTGTTGTAAATTATGTAATGGCAGGTCCCAAAAGCAGCGACAAGATGGGGATGTTAAGGCAAGGCAGATCTTGGGATAGGCCAAGCGATGAACCCCACATTTGGGTTTTGGATCCCCAGAAGAAGAAGCAATATCCTCCAACTCTAACATCCATAATGCCAATGCAACAGTCAAACCCTTACTGTTGTTTATCATCATCAGATCCCATGAGTACTATTGCTTCATCCCCTTCACCTCATCATCATCATCAAGTTGCCACCAGTACTCAACCTTACCCTTCTTCATCCTCGATGCCGCCAGAGAATAGATCAGTGACTCCACATTTTGAGACTATTCCACTTCCACCACCATTCTTTGACTTTCTTGGAGTAGGAGCCATATCAAGTTAGAAACCCCAAAAAAAAACCAAAAAGAGCAATGGTGGAAATGGTCATATTCATCTAATTAAACTTAAAAATTATTTATATATTTAATATAATAATATAAAAAAAATCATCCGGAATAGAATTTCTTCTTTCTATAATCTTCCTTACTTCTTAATTGATGATGAGATGAGAGAGCCTAATGTGGATGTGCTCCAAAGATAACGTCGAGGGCCATTTTTAGAGGAAAAAGGGAGAGGGTTCTAATTTTTCCATTTTGCGTGGGAGTTGATAAATCTGCACCACAGTCTGTTGATGTCATGTCGCACCATCTTCTTGTAAGTTGTATTGTAAACCCACAATTCTCTCACATCACATGAGACCATTTCAACAGCTGATCAAGCAAATAAACTTTTCTCTCAATAAAAAAAAAAAAAAAACTTGAAGAAAAAAACTTCTATATCTGTCATGTCCATTAAATTTTCGATTTCTTTTTTGTTGTTAACTTCTCCTTTGCTTGACAAATATGGTAGTAGGACAGTCTTTCTTCCTTAAACAACATAACCTCCAACCGGCATTAATTCTAGCTGCAAAAATAGCTTGCACTTGCATTCTTTTCGTTTTAGAAATTTTCAAGCATCCAGTAACGGCCAGGATAAGCGCAACAAGATTACAAAATGAAATGACAAAGTCTAAGTCAACTTGGCTTCTTAGGTAGTGAAACCAATGAATCATATCACCTTCATCCTGTTGATAAGGATTTATATGAAAAAACTAAGTGTAGGAGTGGCCACATGCCCCCAAAGAACCCCGAATTTTGGTGTTTAAGGGAAATGCTGCATGCCTCACCACTGCTACTTAGTTGGAACTAAGTTGGGCTTTCACTTCTAAGGTTTAAAATGAGGGAATTCTTTTCACTCCCAATTTTAAGGTAGTGTTTGGTAATTATCTAATTAAATTGTTATTTTTAAAATTAGACCTTAAATTTATTTAATACATTAAATTAACTCCACTTACTCTCTAATGTAAATTAGAACGACAAGGAGCCAAATCCTTGTAGTACATGTTTTTGTTCAAAGGTTACCAATTTTACATGTGCTTGTGTTAGTGCATTGTGTTGTTATTCTTAATCGTCGTCGCCAAGTTGATAGGAGCGCATGTGCGTTTATATTGGGGATGATGCTAATGAGTCTAACAAAGGCAAAAGAAAAGAAAAGACAGTGAAAGCTTTTATGAAGAAAACATCCTTTTCTCATGGACCTGCGATATTCGGGCACAAATCCTGCAACAGAAACAAAACTCCATACCCACCCACCACCTGATCACTATCCAATGTAGCACAATCATAATTATATGTTACATATGTATATACATCCTTTCCTCGTCCCCAGAATCTTCTGCGAGAATTAATTAATTATGCATGCTACCCACATGGGGCGTAACTGTTTGCTGCTGTCTACTCTTTTGTGTGTTCAAATAGTTGTTATGTGTTCTGTTACTTAGCTCATACCAGAAAGGGTTATTCTTACACTCCTCCAGTCTTCCTCCTCATCATCATTTCCACACTTCACTTCACTTTTAGACTAGTCTTGTTCTGTTGTTTTGTTTTATCGTTGTTAAAGATTGGGAGGTAACTTAGTGAAAGGTCCTTTTTCTACTATTCATTTTGCCTTTTCTGTTGTAGTAGTGACTTTGGGGGGAAAAAAAACTACTCAATTTTAATTATGCAGCTGGCATATACATCTACAAAAACATCCAAATTCGGATCAAGACTTTTCTATTTTTTAAGGAGTAGATTTTTCTCTCCTTTTTTTTTCACTTTAGGAATCTTGTGATTGGTTATATACTTAATTATATAGGGTTTTTCTATCTTGTGCCCTAGGGGCACATGATAAGCCACCAAATAAGGAAATGAATTCCCGCAATTAATGAATATCATTTTCTTAGTGACTGAAATAACCTTTCATGGTTATGTTTTGAATTAATTACACAACACAATCATTATTTATGGAAGGGTTATTTTAGTCACTAAGGGAATGATATTCATTAATTGTGAGAATTCATTTCCTTATTTGGTAGCTTATCATGTGCCCCTAGGGCACAAGATAAAAAAAACCCAATTATATATTATGTTATTGGTGGGTATCTTATTTGGTACCATGTGAACATTAATACTATGCCTACTAGTTATATTATACTCAACTAAAAATTATAAAAATTATTTTCCTAAAAAATAAAGATAAAATTTTTAATCAGTCTGAATATTTATATTACTGGACATGCCATTTGATAAAATCACTTCTTTTAATCATCAGTAAAAAATATATTTTCCCCATTTGGCTTAGGAGGTGTGATTTAGGATCCAGCTCAGGAGTATATATAGGTTGGAACAATCATAAAATAAACATCGATGACTGTAACTAATTATAAACTAAAAAAAAGAAAAAAAGGAATTTAAGCAGGGGCGGATCACGACAGAGGTTGGAATGCTAGTTTATGTATTTAGTCTTCATTTTTCCTACTTTTCCCACACAATTTCAATTAAGTCCCAAAAAAATTTAGATAGTGTACAATACTCTTCCAAGGTGGAAAAGTTATCCTTCTTGCAGCATTATATAAAAGAACTTTCCTTAAAATTATCTATCACTGACGGGTAGGTACTGGTTGTGTTTTGTATGAATACTGTTCAAAACGCCCTTAATCAAGCATAAAACACTCAAATTAGATGGTAATGGAGGCCAATGAGTTACCTACTTGCCTCTCTGCCTATTTATTTTTTTAAAGTGCAATTTTTTGCATTTAAATAATTGAATTATTCTCTTTGCCTCTATTTTTATTCCCATATCAACTAACTAAAGCATGCGATAAGCATCACGCTCCAATCATCAAGGTCCAATTCAGATAAAAAAAAAATAATAATAATAATAACTTGGTCATAATGATTAATGAATAATCAAATATTGGCGCTTCATTTTATTAATAAAATATTTACCTAAATTTTCCTTTTTCTTCAGAAAATCTACGATTTTGTCTTTCAAGGTTATTAAATACCTCATATTTGGCATCATTAAAATTATTGTAAAAATATTTATATGCTCGCACACTTTTTTCGGTATTTCTTTTTTTTTTGAGAATCAAAATGTAAATTTTAATTTCAGTATTGCTGAAAGGTTAATACTTGACTTTGTCTTTTTACGGTATTGGCAAACAATTGTTGTAAAAATCACCTATGCAGGTTTCCCAATAACTACAATTGGCCTCTACACAGGAGTAAAGAGGACATTTTGTTTTTGAACCAAAGAAGAAGTAGGAGGATACAACAAAGATTTTTCCAATAGTGGATTGTAGTGGAAGATATATAATATGGGTATGAGGCCCGTGGTGAAGAATATCCATCTGTTTTATTTAGTCCATGAGCTTAGGGCTCACCATAATTCAATAATGCTTGTGGCCCGTTAGACTAATAATGATGTCTGATGGACCTAGCAAGCCCGGTTGTCCTTCTTTTACTCATTTTTGATATGAGATAATTGGCAATGTTAATTGCACAAAAATTATTTTACTTTGTTATTCAGATATCAACAACAGCTATATTTTGCCTTGAGGTTCACATAGAAAGATATGTGAATTTTGAATTTTCTGATGGTCACTAAAATCATTAGTGAGGATAAGAACTATTTATTAGATATTTAAAATAACCACAAAAAAACACCAATGAATTTAATTGTCTTCGAAAATTGAAACTTAATACTAAATTCTTAAGTTTGTTTCTGTTTTCTGTTGCCTTTGCAACAAGCGTGGCTGGTGTAGATATATGGGAAACTGATACAAAAGGAAGGTACTAAGCTTGTAATGGTGAGAAGACCAGCCCAGTAATTGGTCAATAGTTTCTGACTTTAGAATTAAGAATTGGTTTAGAAATGGAGGAGAAAAAAAAAAAAGAAAAGAAAACTTTTGAGTTGGTGCCACCACCAAAAGAACAAGTTATGGAGCTACGAGAACCACAAGATTGGGAAAAGATTTTAGGAGGGGTCACAATCTTGAAATTTTTGAAACCAATATTAGATATAAATTCTCCAATTAATACCAAGAATTATTTAATGTTTGGGAAAGATATTGCTTATTGGTGGCATTTACTCTGTCAAAAAAAATTGTGCCATTTACTCGAAATTACTGCCATATGATATCCAGATATTAAGCAGGCTGGGATCAGGATATTGGCATGGGAAAAAAAAAAATTAAAAGCAACAATATCTGTCTCCATACAAAAGAAAAAAAGAAAAGGTACCAAAAAGATACTAAACATTATGTGGCCTAGTTCGTTGCAGGGGTGGAATCACATGCTTTGGGTCCCATAACAACTAATATTTTGCAGAAAATTGTGGCCTCCTTTTGTTGATAGCAACAATGAAATATCCGAATGTTTTTAGCTTTGCTGATAAGTCAGAAACACATATATCCCGCCTGATTTTGATTGATTATTCAAAGAGGAAGAGATGGGAAGATTATCAATATCACACTTAGGACATTTGGTAGCCTGCCAATATATGTAGGTTACCATAATCCACATTCTATATAGCAGTTGAAAACAAAAGACGAAAAAAAACTGTAAAGAAAGTGAAAAAGCAGGCAAAAAGATGGATGAAAAGGAGAGCTTTTCCTCATGTTTCTTCCCTTTTGGTGTTGGCCATTCGGATTCGCTGGGGCTTGAAAAAGAAATATGCCTTGTCCTTTTGTAACTTTGTATAAATTCAAGTTTATCTTTTTCCTCAAAAAAAAAAAAAAGTTTATCTTCATAAATGCAGGGCCTACAAGAAACTTTTTCCATCACTAGGAGATTGCCCCATTTGCACAGCTTAGTGCTGGGTCCAGGAGAAAGTATGTACTATTTTTTTATTAATGAATAATGAGGAATACCTTTTTACTGCACTAGACCTGAAAAGCTGCATCTCCTATGTAATTGTGGCCTTGGATCTCTGAAAGAAAAGGGTTTGTACTTTGTACCTATTTTCATAATGAGATCAGTTGTTCAATCCTTCTAGTAATAAAAATCATGATAAAAATATCTACTTCCTGCTGGCCCTGAGCATATCAGGATAGCAATATTAAGAACAAGCTGTGGTAAATGTCTGGGATCAGAAGCTATGGAATAGTATTTACAGTTTTATTATACAAAAGTTGGACCTTGTTACACCCATTTCAAACTATTAAGTTTTTCACAACTGCCATATATAAACATGTGTAGAATTCAGTAAGGGAACCATCCAAAATCAAAGCAAGAACTTCATCATTTTACACTGGGGATTGAAAAACAGCTAGAGCTAAGGTAGAAGTAGATAGGCTGTGTTCTACATGGAATAGATAAAACATGCATTTTCCTGGTTTCCAATGACTTGGAATGCTTTCCAAATTAATTCCAAATCCAGGCGGATTAGAGAATTAGTCTTTCTGGGAAGAAGGTGCCCAAGTCATCAATAGAGGAAATGTCTATATATATACTTGGGTAAACTTGAACTTCTTCTATGATTTAAGTGCTCTCGTGAAAATTGAGGGACCGGAATGTGGCTGCTGGGTTTGATTGCAACACCGAAGATGTATCTGCCATGTAATTTCTGCCTTCAAATTTGGATTGGAAGCCATCAAACATGCCCACTCCGCTCACAGAACGTGACTTTTCGGTCTTGATTTTCAGTGTTCCCCATATAGAACTTTTTGCAGTTTCAATAGGATCATCAATCCTAGGTGTTTTTGATAGCAAACTACATCTTTCTGAATTGTTCCTCTCTTTCTTATTCTCTGGGTTGAGTACGTTACAGTCTCTGGAATGCTTGCCCAGCGGAGAAGTAGGGCTGGTGGAGGTTTGTGTTAAAGGATTTAGAGATGATGGTGGGGGAAGGCATGTTGTCACATTCCAAGGGCTTGGAACTGCACAGCCCCAGTAGTTAGGTGGCGGATAAAATGAGACTGGAAAACCTGAAGGGCAGAAAGCAGGCGGTGCAGGCATTGCAGGGTTCCATGGATAAGACCAATGAGGCCCCGGAAAGCATGGTACAGCAGAAGGGAAGCCTTGAAAATTCTTAGCCAATGCTTCCCTTGAGCTTCCACCATTCCCTGCCTTGTCTGATGAATTTGAAGCTGTAATAGAAGACCCACTTGAGCGATCATCCCCATTATCTGCCGATCCTCCACCACAAGAAGCAATAACTTTCTGATGATGATGCTTGTTTTGTGCATCCTCTGCCAGATTCAACACCGAGGACACAGACTCACAGAGGGGAGAAGAATCCGAGCCAAATGTGAGGACGGTGCTACTGCTGTTTCCATTTATGGCAAGGGCGTGAGCTGTTCTTAGAGCTTCTGTTACCATTATATTACGATAATGTGATGCAGAAGAGCTCTTGTTCTTACGCCTTCCGGCACCAACAGGGACATTCCTCATGGTTCCTCCAGCAGTCCAGTATCTTTCACAGTTCTTGCAGAAATGGCGAGGCTGGTTCACGTTGTAGTTGTTGTAGTAGCAGAACTTGGTCTCCATGCTATTACATCGGGGACACGGAAGTATTTTGTCAGGCTTCTTCAATGTTGTCTTCTCTTGTGAATCACTTGTCTGGCTCTGTTCCTCATTAGCAGGGCTTTTGGTTGATGAGGTTTCTCTCTCGGTTGATGCAGTCCTGTTGTTCTCACTACTGTCTGATGATGCTTGATCTTTCCCATCTAAGGCAGTTGCATCTTCTTGTTTATCATCATCAGTGATTTCTTTTGATGAAGGTTCCTGAAATTTTTTTCAGAGGACAGCTCCCATTAGAATGTTTAACAAGTGTGGTATGTAAAATCAGTTTGGTTACCCAAAAGTGACCAAAAAGCCTTGTCTAGATTTTCTAGTAACTTATAAAAACTGTTACCAAAACTCTAGAACATAAGATTTGATTTTATTCATGAGATCACCGCCAATTAATCCTCTTCTTTCCCCGAAGTAAATGCAGGCAGACAGAGGAAAACAGGATGAGTGACAGTGACCCTGATGAATCAACTACTAAAGAAATGGTAGCCAACGTAAAAAAAATCTGATATGTATAGTCATTCCAAGAAAAAGCCAAAGGATCTTCTTCGTAATTATCAGAAATAATGCAATCTGACCAAATTCTTTTGATCCTACCAGAACAAGCATGGAAAACTTATAGGCTGCTATTTCCAAATATTCTATTTTCTTACTCCAATTACGGGTACACACTGTTTCTGGAGGAACTAAAATAAACAACTAATTTTATACCACTCAGATTAATTGAGTAAATTATAGGATGTGATCTGATGTGATGCGGCAATCACCAATCAATGATGTAAAATCATAAGACAATCACTCAATCAATTTTCTTCATTACTACATAAAATCCAATTACTTATCCACTCTAATATATTGGAAATTATGCCAATATAATTTCCCTTGTGATCGGATTATGCAGTTCTTTCACTAAACTCTGGCTAGAAAATTTTATTTCAAATAATTGCCTTTAGATGTCCTTAACATGACACGTATGAAAGACCAAAGCAGAAATCCATGTTAGGAATAGCCACGGTTTCAGTAATGGTATAATCTTCAAAGACTGAAACTTTAACTTGAGAAGTTTTGAAGGTAGGAAAAGAATAGATGAAATCTTCCAATGACTTGGAGGAAACGAATTTCAAAAGAAGAACAAAAAAGAAAAAGAATTGAATAAGAAAATAGAATATTTGGAACTTCAAAACCTTTTAAGAGAGTAAACTGCAATTCAAAAGAAACTGCTCAGAAAGAAATTTCAGGGCAGGCCGTGCCTTACTAGCCAAATCAATTTCCGATCACCTCCAAAGTACACATCATTTCGCAAAGTAAAACCAACCCTCCAATAATTTCTTGCAGCGAAGAAAAGGGTTTAGCTTTTTGAAATTAATTGAAGACAACAGCGCAAACTTGAGATGGAATTTCAGGCTGAATTTTAACAAAATATGTTACATAGACATGCACAGTTTTCATACCTTTATCTCATCGTGCTTCTCTTGTTCCGTCTCAGACTTATTTTCAGGGAAAGCAGTGATGTTACTCTGATCACAACATTCTTGACCTGCTCCTGCTCCTGCTCCTGCTGCTGGTGTTCCTGAGCAAGACTTAACAGCAAAAGGCACGTCTTCCTCCTGTTTAGGAGATAAAGGAATCCTCTTTCCAAAGAGCTTTATTGCCATGACTTTTGAACTAGACATTCTCTCAGGTTCATGTGAACTCTGTTCTTATTTCTTGAAAGAACAGTTTTCTCTCCTTGTTGCTCTATGCTGTAATGTGTATAAGAGTTGTGTTTTTTCTTTTGGATTAAGAAAAAATAGTTTGTTCTATTTTTTCTTTCTTTCTTGTTTGTTTGCTTGTGGGATCAAACAGTAGGGGGAGGAAGAAGACTATCAAGTCATTGTAGAGTGATTAAATAAGGTGGGGAATGCCACATCAGCAAAGGAGAAACTCTGTGAACCACAAGTTTATGTGGCCTCCGAGATCTTTCCTGCTGTTTGGTTGTCCACAATTGCTTATAAAGATAGTGCTTATGCTGTCCCATACCTTTTTCCATCCATGTCAGCACCACACTCCTCATTTCTTCCCTTAAATCCTCGCCCCCCACCCCCCTCCTCTTCTCAATTACTCGTCCCTCCTATTCAGTTTGAAGGTCATATAAAAGCACAAACTGATGATTTGTCTAGTTTTTATGGGGTTGTAATTTTATACAGGAAAAAAAAGTACTCTTTTGATTCTTTTTAATGGATGGAAATAAATGTCTTAATGAACAACTCTTGAAAGCGAGATGTGAGAGTACAAAATGAGTACAAAAAAATTATGAGAGGTGAAGGAGCTCTTAAAATGTCTCCCCCACGATTCGGGATGCGGTGAGGAATGTGTATGCCGTAAACTTTACAAATTATGCAATCCTCAATTGCGGGATCTAGTCACTTCGAGAGTGACCAATATTTGGGCAAGAAACCCAAACCTATTTGTGGGATAGATGCCTAGATGATTCGACATATCGTATTCCCTATATCAAACTTGAGGGCTAGATTTGTGATGTAACCCCAGGTTAGAGTAGTGATCTACATTACAACTACTCCTAATTGCGAGAGTAAGTAAAGGTGGCATGATAAAGAAATTGCAGAAAGGTAAATTGCGAGAAAGTAAAAGAAGATAAAAAGTAAGAAAATTGATGGTGTTGATTTACAAGTGCAAGATTCTGGTTTATACTATATATACAACATGACTTTAACCGTAATTCGGTTTATAAATCTAAAAAATCTAGGAGAATCGTCACAACTAAAACCTAGAGAATGTAGGAATTAACGGTGGTTTTAGCCGTCATGGGTTGGCTTTCAGCACATTCTAGAAGACCTGACCTATTTAGGAACCAAAGCCCACTAGACTAGTCCAACCCGTTTTCGTGATGTAAACAGTTTCCCTCCAAAATACCCGTTAATGTTGCATGGAGTGTGAGGGGGTATTTTCCTACTAGAGCGTGAACTTCAGTGCGTGCTTTGCCATCCTTTCTAATCCGTGTCAGTAAGTGTGCTACTCTTCAAGAAACTTTCTGGATTCGTTTCCCTTTTCCCTATCATTGTCCTTAAAAAACTTAAAACACGACATACATTTACTTTTGGGTTCATGATTACCTCTGGAATCCGAAATAGCGATCACCTTTGCGAGCACAATACGATGGTTTTGCTAGGGATTCAAACTCAGATGACTCCTCTATCTATCAGAGCAGTGATTTTGATGACGAGGAGAAGGAAGATGAAGATGAAATCCCCAAGGGTTGAATGACAGAGGAGGACGACGGTGATGACGGCCACCAGGCCGCAGACCTAGAGTATACTCCAGATGGTGGTAATGGTGGTGATGGTAGCGTCTAGCGCTTATGGGAAGGTTGAGCACGATGTTGTTCCCTGTGCTTGGTTTCTCTTTTTTTTAAGGCCTACTTGATAAATCTTTCGATACTGGTGGAGTTTCTGGACAGGAGAAAGTTAGGTACTAGGTACTAGGTATTGGTTTTCTTTACAGAGGAGGATGAGGGAAAAGGCTAGCTGGGCAGTGGTATTTATAAGTTTGAGAACGAAAGTGGCGACAACGCAGGTACCTCGCAGGTTGTTGGCACGGATAAGGTAGTAAGAAAAATGTGGTGGAAGAGAAAATAACCCTTGGTTATATTCTTAGGGGCATTTTCAACATTTTATAAAACTACCAGAAAAACCCAACTATATCCCCGAAATTCCATAAAAATTCTCGGAATGCGGGGTAATTCTCGGATTTGAAATCTGATACTCGGTTTGTGGTAAGATAATTTTCAGAGTTAAGTACGTATAGTTAAAACTTAGGTTCGGACTATACAAAGTAAAACGACTTCGGTAAAATCACAAAAGTTTTATTGGGGTGGTTAGACGACGTGTTATATGTGACAAGGTTATTAAAACTGGACTAGACTAGCCGGTTCAACCTCGTGGACTGCTTTTGTCCCGATCTGATTTATTACGGTTATTTGAATGATTTCTTAATCAATAAAAACGGGTAGAAGTGGCTGGTTTTTAAAGAACCGATAGAATTTGTGAGACGACCGCATCCCAAAACTAAATATACAAAACATAAATGATAATAAAAAGACAAAAATTCCCTTGAGTCCAGGGATGCCAAATACTATGTAAAACATATCATAAAAAACTCAAAGTAGCAAATTAAACATCAGGATGCTTAAAGACTCAAAAATAAATCGGACTTATCAAGCCATGTAAACACCGGAAAACCAACCGGAAAACAAGTGTTCAATCCGAACAATACAAACAACTTCCTGATAAGTTATGCAGCGGAAAATCAATATCTAGTTCAGTGACAAATACAGACATATGAAGTGTCAACCTATGGATCCGTCCCCGAAGGCAAGTAGGCACAGCTACCTGAATGCGTCCCTGATCCACGATCAGTTAACCTGTGTAAAAACTGTGAGGGGGTGAGACCAACCACTGTCTCACCACAAACAAATAAACCAGAATATACATATACAAATCAACCGTGAATACATCAGAACCTGGCAATAACAGCCACAGTGCACATATCAAGTCATAGTGCACATATCAGGTCACAGTGCACAAACAAAGTCAGCATCAGACTTTAATCCCACACTTAACTCAAATCATCTTATTGAGTGATAGTTCATAATTTATTAACTTTGAATATTTTATTAGGGCCCTCTACTGTGTGCGTCGGGCGCGGTAGCGACTGGCCAGCTCCCCAGGGCATAAGCCCAAATATAAACATATATATACATATATCAACACATCGGAATGGGTAGGTACCGACAAAGAAAAACCACTAATAAACAAGTGGCTGACAGCTCTAGGAGGGGTACTCTCCTCAAAGGAATGTATACAATCCAAAATCTTGGGGCACACCCATCAGTCCCCAAGTCGCCAGCTCTGTGAGGGGTGCTCTCACTAAAGGAAATAGATAACAACAAATAACCAAGGGGTACACCCGACAAATCCCCAAGGCGCCAGCTCTGTGAGGGGGTACTCTCACTAATATACTAATCGAGGGGCGTACCCATCAATCCCCTCGCCGCCGTCTCTGTGAGTATACCTCAATATAATAACAGGACCCGAGGGGTACCCTCTTTCCCACTCGGTGCTACCGGTCACCAGCCCCACAGTAGAACATATATTATTCTGAATTATTTATTATCAGTTATGACATATGTATTGGGTGATTTTCAAAGTGTGTTTACAGGTGGTGTGCCACCAGAGAGAGTTTCTAAACCGAGCCTAAGGCTCACTGGAACACATGATATTGGCATAACAGTACATATCATAAACCAGGGAAATACCAGCCCATAAATAGTCAACATGGCATTATCAGCTCATAATAATTAGCATGACATTATCAGCTCATCACAATTAACATGGCATCGAAGTACATACACAGTCAGGCACACAACACAGCCAAAGCATGTATCACAACAAGCTAAACCAGGCATAAAATGCTTGCAGCATAAAATCATTTACCAAACTATGTACCAAGCCTATCAACCTGAGTACCACAGGCAGTAAAGCATATCAAGGTTTATATGTCCTCACCTGGTCCATACTAATTGCCTCGAAGCCGAAGCCTCGCTCCGCTTCAATATTCCTATGTCCAAACATCCTACGAACACACACCCCATATAAGAAGTTTGTTCATGACAATTAAATAATGCATGCCAATGATATGATCCCGAGTTTAACCCGTAACACTAGGCCCATAATAAGAGATTGGGGTCCAAGCCCAAACAATTCTTTTAAATCTCACGAAACCATACCCCCTCATGGTCCAAATCCCCATCATGTCACGGACCTAAGGTTCACAGGCTTAATGCCCAACTATGTCCAACATCCTTATCCAGTTCAAAGTCCACATTTAAAACAATATATGTCTTTGGGCTTAAAGCCCATCCCATCAAATCCAATTAAGTCAAATAAGTTAGAACATAACATAATTGGGCCTAGGCCCGGTTTCTCTAAAACCCACACTTAGATTGTACCCGAGCCCATGGTTGCCGTCCTAGGGTTCTACCCGCGTCGGAAACATTCCGGCCACGCCACTCGTTTCTTCGCACGCGGTTCACTAACCCGATATTCCCGGTACATCAATTATGCCAACATTAACCAATGTATGCCATGAATGACAAAATAATTACACAACGTCATCGAAGAAGATACCCTTAATAACGGAGAATCCTGCTTCGCCGGAACTGAACCGTGCTAGCCGGATCTGTAACAGCCCGGGTAAATTTTGGATTTTTACCGGGACCGTTAAATTCGTTATACAGTGATTTACCGAACGAATTAATCTCGGGTAATTAATTCAAGGTAAATCGGGAGTCGTTTTTTTCGAAACCGAGGGTTTTCCCGCGCTCGTGATTTTCCCGCGGATTTTTCGGAACTAAGTTGGTATTTTTCTGGTTTCGGAATTTCTCAGAAAATCACACCGGGAAATAACTACGGGGTATCAGTTATTTTCTGGTCCGGTCGGGACACGACTGCGTGATTGAGTCACGCAGCCGCCTCCCACTGTGTAGCCTGTGAACCTTACCTGTGCACCCGTGACCCAGCCTTTTCCTTCTTTTCCTGCGTTCCTCTTTTGCCAAAATCCTCCCTACAGACTGTAAAACAAAGCGATGCACATAACAGTTTTTTTTTTCCTCCCCTGCTTCACTTTGCAACCCGCAAAACCAGTTGTAAAAGAAAAAAAACAACAACACAGCTAAACACCAACACCGCCGGCGTCACCCCATCATCTTCCTTCTCCACAACCGCCACCACCATTCACCACCATCGTCTCCTCTCTCCTTTTTCCTTTTTCTTTTTTCTTTCCTCCTGTCGCCGTCGTGAACAACCGGTCGAGCCGCCGCGAGTCACCAGTTCCTTCCTCCCTCTCTTCCTCCTCACCTTCCCTTCTACCTCGCTCGCCGTCCACCGGTACTGCCGCCCCGCCTGCACGACGAGCACAGCCGCCAACGCACCACCTTCTTCTTCTCTACGTGCTGCCACCCATCTCGTTCCAGCCGCCGGCCGCCCCACACAACACGCCACCGCTGCACCGACGCCCCTCCTCCTCAGGTCGCGCTGCCTTGCCACTGTCGCAGCCGAACGACGCGTCTTCCTCTCGTCGTTGCTGCAAGAGACAGAGCTGCCGTCGCCGTCCATAACCGCGCCCAGCAGCCAAGTCACGACACCGTCACCGGCCACCGACCGCGCCTTCCCTTCAGCCGCTTCCACCACGCCACCGACAGCAACCACCACAGCAGCGTCACC